>PVKE010005484.1:0-58786 GCA_004027555.1 Craseonycteris thonglongyai
TGGGGGTGGGGGGTCTGTGGATTTTCCCTGGGAATGGTCCAAGGGACAAAGGGAGGGTTCAATTACTACAGAGCTACGACGACACTATTGCACATTTCACATCAACACATGAGACTGCTAGAGGCAGTTCTTCCACATGCCCAATGCCTCCAAGACGGAATATGAGTGGTGCTGGGGTGAGGGCCCCCTCCCCCTCACATGGGGTCAGGGCGTCAAAGGGTAACAACCTGCATTTGTTGGTCATATGAGGCGCTCACCATAACTACTACCTCTTCTTTCTTTTTTTTTAATTGTTAAATTTATTGGGGGTGATATTGGTTGTTAAAATTATTTGTTTCCAGGTGTACAATTCTACATTACATGGTCTATGTATTGCATTATGTGCTCACCACCAGAGTCAGTTCTCTTTCCATCACCACATATCTGAGGCCCATTACTACTTTTTCATAGCATACTTTCTTGGGCTTATTTTTCTAAGAATGTAATTATATTAAAAGTGTGTATGAAGTGTTCACTTTAGTGTTGGCCTTGGCCTTCCTTCTGGGGCTCACAGGGAGTATACAGGTTAATGAATATATGTGCTGGACCTCTAGAATTCTCCTAATCACTGAAATCATTCAGGAAGTGTTTGGTCTGAGAATCATGTCCTTGTATCAAAGCTACATAGTGTACCCCCTCCCCCCAATGTTGTTTCTAAGACCCAAAGTAATGCACCCCAACACACTTGCTCCTTCAGTGAGGAGCTTGACTATTCCTGGCACATTTGATGGGGCCACTTTCCAAAGAGCGTGAGCCAAAGCACTCACCCTGTCCCATGGTCTCTTACATGTTGTAAGAACTGGAAAACCAAGGTGAAGCATGGCACCATTGCATTAAATAATACTGCATGGAGTACACTGAGGTCTCTTGGTTAGTTTCACCTGTAATACCATAGACTTCTAAACGGAATGCAAGCCGCCAGCACTCTCACGCAACTGGCAAAAAAAAAAATCGAAGAAATAATGCTACATTTATCCAACATCTACTGAACCCAATGGGAGTCGGTTAACTGAGAGTCTACTGTATTTACGGACCTTGATGGGAGGCAGCCAAAAGAATAATACATTTTTAGATATGATCTCCAAAGAAGAATAAACCAGGGCATTCAATACAATGCTCCATGAAGCTACAGCTCCAAATTATTTTTCTCATTTCTGGTAGTACAGACAGTGACTTGTAAACATATCATTCCAAAGCCACACCGTCTTGTCCTTATTACCTACCTAGGCATCCACTCGACCCCTAAGATTAAGTGTATAACTGAGTTATAACCTTTCAAGAGACATGGGCAACAGTCTTCATTCATGAGAACTTTTTCAAGTATCTGAGATGAGAAATAAAATGTTCCCAGAAACATCTTTTTGTTTACATAAGTGTGCGTGTGCCACTGGCCTTCAATTTCTTGCCTCACTATTTATGTAGGAAATACTCTTGTTTGAAGTCTGAAAAGGAACTGAAAGCATTGAGACAATGACAAATAGAAATGGGGCTTACCTTTAAAAAGGCTTTCTTTTCCAAAGTGTTCATGATAAATGGAGGGATGGCTGGAAGTAAAGACAGATCCACTTACATCTTTATTTCATGTCTATTTTCAGCTCACAGTCCCCCCGCCCCCCAACAATTTGACAAAAGGCTTATATCACTTTTAGGCTATTTCTGCACTGGTAGAGTGAAACTTTTTGCAAAAATTCCTTAAAATGCTTTATATTTAAAAAAAAAAATCCACTGTTCCCACTCTCAATGTTTGAAAAATAATGTAATACTCTTTGCCAGCAAGAAATGTCTATAGTCTTGAAGAGAACTTTACATTTAACTTTAAATATGCAACAGTACCAAACCAGGAGCACTTCCCTCCTATATTTATAAGATAAATCCAACCTTCCCCAGGCATCCATCAGTGTACAGAATAAAGATTCCTGCCTCGAGTCAGACAGACCACTTGCTACCTAGGTAATCCTGGAAAAGTTACCTCACTTCTCTGAGCCTCAGTTTTCTGTTCTTCTCCCCTATGAAATAGGGAAAACTGGCCGCGATTAGATGCAATAATGTCCATAAAACGTCGGGTCGCGTTAGTTCCTTTACTCACAATTTTTATCAGACTAAACTGTGACACCAACTACTTCAGTGTGTCAGTTGCTGTCACAGATCTCACTGGGACAGAAATACAGGGCTTCTTGTCTGGGGACTAAATAATGCTTTTCTTGTTTATTCTCTGCCTCTCCCTCAGAGAGGAAGTTCCAGCCAAGCAAGGTATTTTTTGGTTCACTGCTGCATGAAGACTTCTTCATATGCATTTGCAGAATAAATGAGTAGATAACAAAGCTCTACGCACCCATGCCGGGGGCTGCCATGAGGATCCTGGAGACCACCACTTGTGTGATAGCTTGTCTTGCAGCCTGTGCCGACTCGCCCAAGCGGTTCCCATTTTCATCTGTGACTGGAATGCCAACTTTGAGTTCCCTAGAGAGCAAAATACGTGCAAAGAAGTTCACAGATGCCTTCATGAAACGCTGCAGAGAGTACCTATGCTGTAGGGCAGCCATGTCTAACCTTTTGGCTTCCCTGGGCCACATTGGAAGAAGAATTGTCTTGGGCCACATATAAAATACGCACACTCACACTAACGATAGCTGTTGAGATAAAAACAAATCACAAAGACATCTCATAATGCTTTAAGGAAGTTTATGAATTTGTGTTGGGCCGCATTCAAAGCTGTCCTGGGCCGCATATGGCCCACGGGCCATGGGTTGGACAAGCTTGCTGTAGATCAACTCCCGCCTTAGCCCAGGCACTGCCATTCATGCCATTTCTGTCACAAACATTTCTATTTTTAAATATCATGTTTAAACCTTATGTGATAAGCACAAAAGTGAAATGACTCAGTAAACTTTGTTAAAAAAAAAAAGGGGGGGGTAGCATTTTTAATGAAATGTGACTCCAGGGTGACTGTGCTAACTTAAGAGAGAAGGGTAATTTTTATGCTGATGTGCAAATTTGAGCAACTTTCCAAATGAGAGACAGATACAATCCATGGCATTACTACGGAAGCTGACACCAAGCCAGGAGCCACCAGCACGTGGCACTAGGGACATCTGCTAGCTACAGCCACTAATGCTGTCACTCTAACCTAGTGCCTCCCTATTTTTTTGTTGTCCATTCCAAAATGCTTTTTCTTGTTCCTTCTGGTCTTTTTAATTTTTGCCAGTTCTAAAGAACACTTCCAAAGATATAGGTTAATATTATTTTAAACACAAAAATAAAATTCTGGGGGATTGGGGGGAAGACCTATGTTAAGAGAATGAATGTCCTGTACCCAGACCTTTGACTAGCTAGCCCTGGCACAACTAAATCTAAGTCTGAGACACGTTCTTCTAAACGTTTTATCACACAGAAGTGGAAGAAGGGCTCTACCCGCCGCCCCATCCCGTGGACCCCTCAGCAGCAATTAGCGATGCAGTGGCTAAGTGGTGGTGTCCACAGACCCATCCTCGCCCCAACTCCAGATTATTCTGGAGCAGACCCCAGACCTCATATAATGGCCTCTGCAAATGTTAAAGTAAAATTTTATAAAAGTTCCAACAGAGCTAATTCTTACAAGAGACTGCCAAGCACAAGTCCTTTCGGAAAGTGCGTGTGACCTTACCTCTGCCTCATTAACGGAATATTAATGCAATTGGCAGCAGCTACCGCAGCGAAGGGAACAAAGCGGCCTATGAGTGGGGACACGTGCTGTGGAGAGAGAATTCCAAAGGCATGATCTTACTTCTCCTGCACTCCTGAATGGGAATACTTGTTTCTTCTTGAAAACTGCTTAAAAAGGCAAAGTCTGATTTGCATAGGAACTCGGGCTGAGAGGACTCCTGATGTTTTTATATTTCCAGCCTGGGTGAACCCAGACGATGAGCCTTCTGAGACACTGTGACAGCTCCGTGTGGCTGATGGACAGGGGCTCCGGAATCCCACAGCCGTGGGTTCAGATGCTCTTCCCCCTCCCAGCGGTGTGGCCCGAGGCCCACTGCCCACACAGCCCCTGGTGGGCTGTTCGGTGGGTGAGAATTTAGAGCTTAAAACACAGTATGACTTTACTCATATGTGGGATATAATACTGAAAGCAACACGCAAACAAACTGAAAGTCACAGACGTAAAGTATGGTGGTTACAGAGGGAAAGGGGGAGGGGAGTGGTGGAAAAGGATAAAGGGGGTCAGACATATGGTGATGGACTTGACTTTGGGTGGTGAGCACAATGCAATATATAGATGATGCATTATTGGACAGAAATGTATAATTTTATTAATCAATGTCACTCCAATAAATTTAATTAAAAAACACTACAGTGTCAGGCACAGACCAGGGGCTTGGCAGGTATTGTGGGTGACACCCCTTCCCATGCTTATTGGAAGATATAATTAAAATGTGCAGTGAAAGGGAGTAACCATCACAAGAAAGTCATAGGACTTGAACTACTTTGAGAAACGGAGTGACTCAGAGCCAGGCAGGTGAGAACAAATCAAGGATCTTGGTTGTGGAAACAGAAGTTGGTACCTTCGTTAGTGCATTGAGCCCCAGAGCTGTGGCCACAGCACCAGTTGTTGCTGACACATAAGCTGTTCCCAGCTCACTGAAAAGAAAAAATATAAATATAAATAATGTGAATAAATAACGTGGGAATGTCAGGAAACTCCGTTACCATTTTTTAAAGAAACACGGGGAAAATATGAAAGGATGCGATAAAGGACAGTGTCCACACAATAATAATCACTTCACTCTACAAGGAGAGGAATCTAGAGAAAAGGCAAAGGGACCATAAACAATGGGCTTCTTCACATCTGACCTAACTACGACCCCAAACAAGCAATACGTGGGGTGTCGCAGGAGGAGGAAGGGAGTTGGGCGTGCACAGGAGTGGGGCAATGCGTAGGGGCCTAAATGTCTGTGGCACATTTGCTTACGTAGAAAGAAAATGCATTTCAAAATATTAACATCCATATGGGACGTAAAAATGCAACGCTGCTGTTCTTAAAATGATATCTTAGTCAGTGTATAAAAATTGTAAAAGTCTTACCTTTGAAATACAACTAAGCCCAAGCAACTCTCTCTTATTTAAAATTAAATTTTAATTCAAGGATCAAATGGAAGGATGGTGTGCTAAGTAGCGCTGGCTGTAGACTTCCCTACCCTTTGTCCCCTACGATGACAGTGGAAGAATAGGAACTGTCAACAGCAACTTACAGCGATAAAAAAGAAAACACTGCAAGATAATGCTACAAGTTTTGGTTATCTAATCACTTTGGCCTATCTGGAAGAATCTTTTTTTTCAGGGAGGCAAAATTTTTTTTTTTTAAATATATTTTTATTTAGACAGAGAGAGATACGGAGACAGAGACAGAGAGAGAACTGAACTGAGGGAGCTCCCAGTTCAGCATATGGTTCCGCACGGGCCGGGGCCGGGATTCGATCCCTGGTCCCCGGCGCTGCAAAGTGAGCGCTTAACCCACTGAGCCATCCCGGCTTCTCAGGGAGGCAAAATTTAAAACCCATTTATTTGCTTTTCGGCTCCACAGGTGACGTAGTTTAAAGATAAATCACATGTAACAGCCCCCTCACTCTCTGCAGAGATCACACTGTCGATGGTATCTACTCCCAGGCATGGACGGGGTCATTGCAGGGACAGCTAATCATTGACAACAAGCCAGCCCTGAGCTGCTGCTATGTGTTCTGCAGGGGGGCTGAGCCTGAGGGTGTCGTAGGGGGAGACCTACCTTCCTACCAGCGCCACTAACAGCGTGAGTGCTGTCTGCGAAGGCAGGCAGCACAGAACAGTTATCTTGATAGAAAGGAAAGGAAAGGACCCCTATGGAGAAATCCGCTCTTTCACATTCTGAGTAACAGACACAATCTGCACAAATACACTTGTTTATAAACAGGAGAGCATGGCCGCTGAATCGAATGCACACTGGAGAGGTGCTGGGATGGCTAGGGAGGTCTTCTTACTTGACAGTGAGGGGAGCGTCTCCGCTTCTGTTGGTATAATTGACAATGGCGTTGAAAGACTGGTTAACCCACTGCCAGAACAGCACCGCGGGCGTAGTCCTAAAACAGAGAGATCCGTCACATACCCACCATCATGCATGGCCTCGCTGCTGAGCAGGACAGAAAATGTGGACAGCAGTAGCCAGGGAGCTGGGCTGGGACAGGGGAACTCTGGGTCAAAGGCTTAGCACCTGTGTGGTTGGGCAGATTTTCATCCTCCCTGCTTCTCAGTTTCCTCGTTCGTTGGATATGAGTGACACCAAGCTCAGAGAGTGACGATGAGGATGGAGTTACAGTAAATTTTATTTTAAATTTGCAGAGAGCTTGGCAGAGTAGCCGCTTGATAAATGTCAGGTCCCATCTCTCGGCGGCGGGGAAAGGAAGCCATCTGTAGGCTAAGTAGTCCTGCTCCCTCCAAAATGCACGTGCAACCTGATCCCTCCATCTCCATTCACATACACCTGTCCTGACTATTATATGAATGGATGAAAAAGAGAATCTGCTTACTCTTTTCAATTTTCTTTTGCCATCTCATGTTCTTTTGGGTCTAAGACTGAGGGCAAAATTCAAACTCCTTTTGAACAAAGAGAATACTCTTCAGCTGAGGGAAAAGGTTACAACAAGCCCCTAGACTTGCATCTATACAGAATAGAATTCAACACAAAGTCACATTTACATCTATAAAATTATTTATGTACAAAAATCGACTCTAAGCTTCTGTAGCACAAAACCAACTGTTGTTACAGTTGCATAACTTACTTGTAAAATGTCATCATACAACCTGTGATGGTCATGTTCATGGGCACCTGAGCTGACATTCTTCCTATCAAAATCATCTTTTCACCAGTGTCAGGATGAAAAGCTGAGTCGTAGATGTACTTGGCTCTCCATAGTTCATTTTCTGTAAGACCTGGAGGAACAATTCCTTGTCTAGGAAAACAACAACAAATAACACAACAATTACTCGTTTCATAAAACTCACCAGCACTCTTTTCAAGTTCACACTCACCCAGATGGAGTGACAAATCTGGCTCTTACATAGAGTCAGTGAAATTTTAGTAACAAAGGACAATGAACACTTAAAATGAACATTTTAAACTCATATCTCAAATTACCTATAATTTGGAAAAATAAGAACTCGCCTTGTATACCGGTAATAGGGAAGTAGTCAACTTTGAAATAGTCTTTGTGTTAAATGACATATTTAAAAATGTATTTTGAACTTTGCAAACTCAAATATTTTAATATTTAATATTGGTTAATATTTTAACCAATTAGACCAAAGCTGTGGCAATGAAGAATATTAATTAATTTTTATATTGATGGTTTGAAAACCCGGGTTAGAAAGGCTCATTATTTTTTTCTCCTTATTAAAGAAATACGTATTTATTGCTAGAAATTTAGAAAATACAGAAATTCATTAGGGCAATTAAAATCATTCATGCCCTCACCTACTCATCATTATTGGTAATGCTTTGGTGAATACACTTCCAGTCTTTTTTAAAATCTATATACATGATATGTTTCCTTAAAAAGATATTTCACTAAACCTGCTGCTTTATAACCACCTTTTTAATTCAATAATACCTTTTCTGTATCATTTTTCTGGGTGGAATATTACTCCCCCCACGCCCCACCCCCAATTCACATCTACCTGGGGACCTCTGAATTTGACCTCATTTGGAAACAGGGTCTTTGCAGATGTCATGAGTTAAGAGGTCCTGCTGGATTAGGGTGGACCCTAAATCCAATGGCAGATGCCTTTACAAGGTGGCCATGTGCAGCCACACAAGAGGAATGCATGGAGGACAGTGGCAGAGACCTAGGGATGGAGCTACAGGCCAGGGGACACCTACCACCACCAGTCGCAGGAAGAGGAAGGGAGGACCCTTCCATGGCCTCACTAACACCTTGATTTCATGTCCTCCAACTGAAACTATACTCATTCAACAGTAACTCCTCATTCTCTCCTCCCTGCCCCTGGCAACCACAATTATTGTTTTGTGTCTATGCATCTGACTACTCCAGGGACTCATATAAGTGGAATTGTATAACAATTTGTCCTTTTGTGACCGCCTTATTTCACTCAGAATAATGTCTTCAAGGTTCATCCATGTTGTAGCATGCGTCTATTCTGATGAACTTCCTTCCTTTCTAAGGCTGAATAGTAGGCCACATTTTGCTTATCCAATTATCTTCATCGGTCCATGAACACGGGTTGCTTCTATCTTTTGGTGATTGTGAATAATGGTGCTATCTATGAACATGGGTGTGCAAATATCTGTTCAAGACCATCTTTTCAATTCTTCTGGATACACACCCAGAAGCAGAAGTGCTGAATCCCATGGTAATTCTATTTTTAATTGTTTGAGGACCCTCCCCATATTATGGGTTCCTTATTTTTGAACTCATTTTTACTGCTTCTCCTGATCACTGTTGATGAATTTATGAGAAACTTATTTTTAATGCCATTGTATATTTTTCTGTTGCCTTTGTAAATAAACACAATCTGGTATAAAATTACTAGGTCACAATGCTTTCTCCTGAAAACTTTGTACCCACCGCTTTCCTGCTTTCTGGCATTCAGTGTAGGTGAAAACAGTGAGAACTCCCAGACATTGTTTCTTGTTTAATAACTTTTTTTCTCCTGGTCTTGGATGCTGATGGAATTTTTTGAAGTTTCTTTGTAGAAGAGGGGGAAAAAAACTGCAACCGTGAGTCTCTTTTACTGGTAGATCTGTTTTTCTTCACCAGAAGGAAATACTTTTACTGTATATACTTAAAATTACTTTTGTGTTTTTCTGGTTAGCAGCCCACACTCTCCATTCTCTATTCACCTTAGTGTATCACACCCCTTTCACCTTTTTCTTCATCTCTATCAGATGACAAACTTCAGCTCGTCGCCTGTTTCTGAATGGCCTGTGAGTTCAGAATGCCCTGCAAAGCTTCCTCTATTTACTGAGCAGCTGGCTCTTTGCAGGAGGAGGCCCCGGCCTCTGACCCCATCCCATCCTTGGAGAGCATTGTCAGGCATGCTGTCTGCGTGTTTCCACCACATGACTGCTGAGTCCTTGGGTAGATGTCCCTGTGGCCTCCAGGGAGGGTTGCACCTTTGCTCCTACAGGCGTAGGCTCTTTGCAATCTTCCCCATGTCTTCTTTCCAGCTCTTCCACCTGTCTTTTCATCTCAACCTCTCCTCTTTCTACAGCTTTTGTGCCCGATTCACAGCACTTGGACTTCCCTGGGTTTCCACTGTCTTTCTCTCCTTGTCCTTCAGAGCTTCCTTCTCAGGCTCCACAGTGTCCTGCTTCTGGGCACGGCCTCTCCAAGCTCATTGGGACGGGGTCCAATATGGCCAGACTCAGTGCTTGACAACAAAGTTTACACACTGCCCTTGGTTTCCTTCCTAACCATCTGTGTGACAGCAAATAACTCTTTTACATGTATTACGTGTTTACATTAAAAAATTTTTTTTTAAATATTTATTTTTAATGTGTTAGAGAGAGAGAGAGAGAGAGAGAGAGAGAGAGAGAGAGAGAGAGAGAGAGAAGATACAGAGAGAAGGGGGAGGGCCCAGAACAGTCTCCATTGCTGCACATCATTGGTTTTTCCACATAATTTCATTCCACAGGTGGGCGTGGGGCTGCACAGGGCAGGAACTGGGCCAGGGTCTCACCCCGGTGAGAACTGAACTGCGTGCACTCCCAAGTTCAGCATATGGGTCCACACGGGCCAGGACCGGGATTCGATCCTCGGTCCCTGGGGCTGTAAAGTGAGCGCTTAACCCACTGAGCCATCCCAACTTCCCCTAACATTTTTTAAAGAATTATTTAAAAAAAAAACCAAAACCTGTAAAACCAAGAATATGCTACAGAAACCTTTTGTGGTCCACAAAGCCTGAAATAGTTCTTAAACGGTCTTTTATGGAGAAAGTTGTGACCACTGCCTTGGAGCATCTCTCTTCTCTTACCTCATGCCTGGCTCTCGGAATGGATGGAGAGCATCCCAGATCTGCACAGCCCGCCACAGCATCCTTCCTGTATGAGCACCTACCTCTGGCGTTTATTCATTGGGGTTTTATCTCATAACCAACCAGCCTACCCTAGTTCTTAGCAATCTGCCTGCTGCGTGATGCTGTCTCCATCCAGAGACAGGAAGGTGCCGATGGCTGTGGATGCAGGTAGTGGGTGTACTGGAGAGGAGGCAGGCGCTGTGAAGGGGGAGCTCACAGATTGGTACCCTGCACATCTGTTTTATCCATCAGCAATGACGGATAAAACATGTCTTTCTATTTCTAGTATATAAGTGAAGGTTTAAGGACAATAGGCTAACACGATGCTCTATTTCTATATTAAAGCCAGAAAGCATAATCACTAATGTCACCTGTAATCGTGCACGATCTTCCGGGCATTCTCTAGTTGTTCGTTGGTTAACAGGATATTCCTGGGATCAGTCACAGTGAAGAAATGATTGGCGCGTCCAACAAACGTGCTTTGATCCCACTGAGGTTCTCTGATGTTGATGTTTGGTGGGAGTTCCCCAGACATCGTCTTGGACTAGGGAGGGTTAAAACAAGTCCAGTTAAGACATACCATGTCGCCACACAGTTAGAAACATTATTGTCTCACTCATCTTCAAGTAAAGAGGTATGTATGTTCTTATTCACAAATATAGTTTTGCTGTAAGTAGCAGAAAGATAATCTAAATCCAAAACTAATTTTGTCCATAAATCTCAACTGAGCTTAACCATATTTCAGTAAGTTTTCCACATAGTTCTCTTGATAAGTCCATGGTCTTTTATCATTCCTTATTCTTGGAAACCTAGAAATACTGTAGAGAAAATAGAAATAGAAAAAGCTAAAAATAATATCGAGAGTAACAGGGTCTCATGTTTGAAACCCTTGTCCTGGAGGAAAGAGTCAATGTCAAACTACGACTAAATTCTGGCCAAACTATATTTGTGATTTCTGCCAACAGAAGGGACGAATCACCGTCATGGGAAGGGAGTGAAGTCGCTGAGTGGAGGGACGGGAAGGAATGGATTTGGTTCCTCTGCAGCCTGGTTCATGGGCCTTGTGGTCTGAGACTTGCCCCAGCCTGCTGCCCTAACCCCAAGAAAGGTTGAAACTGGTCAAAGATCAGACTCCCTTTTTAAAGCAGTGTTCCTAAGTACCTCGTAGTTCTGACAGTACTTCATGACAATGAATGGTGACAGTCGTCAAGTAACAAGTCAGTTGCATAAATGTGAAGATCTAACCGGCTTTAGTCAACCACTCATGAATCCAGGTGCATCCCATCTCACAGCAAGCAGACGGCAGCTCCAGGAGCTACGCAAAGTGAAAGGCATGTGAAGGAAAGGATGAGCCCACCTTCCCCTGGGGGTTGGAAAGGAGGCTCTGTGGCAGAAGACCTCATGGTGCTGACCAGAAAATTCCAGACTGACCGTTTAGGATTACATTGCTGGGGAAGGTCGAGCCGGCAGTAAGGTCAGGTATTACATTTTGGTCTGGTGTTGCGGGCTTAGACCAAGAGACTCCACAGTGGACTTGTTGCTTCTTTTCAACAGTTTTACAACAGGTGCTTGTCAACTAGGAATTTCTGTCCTCCACTTGGGGAGGCCTTTCTGCTTCACAATGATACTGGGGACAGCAAGCGTGATCATGAAGCCACAGTGGGTCAAAAGAAAGTTTCAGAGAGCAAGAGATCTATTTCCCGAGACAGGTGTGGCAAGGACAATGCCATACCTCAAAGAGACAGGCTGCTCAGGACACCATGGATGTGTCAGGAATGTGCAAGTGAGCTCATCAGCTTTATATCATGGGAAGCAGGAGGGAAGCAGAAGACATCAGTGGAGCCCTCTTTCCCTGAGGCTTTGACACTTGTGTGGGACCCTAGAGCTGGCTTCAGAAATTCAGAGAGGCTGCGAAGAGAGCCAGGAACGCACAGCCTCAGACGGACTAAGTGAGGAGCTTCTCCAGGAGGAATTTACTGCTGTCACCAGCTGGTTTAATAATTGCAGCTGACCAACAGCAAAACATTATGGTTTACACATTATATGGGCAGATTTCTGATTTTCAACAAGTTCCGTTTTCACGACCTGAAGAAATGATGGAATGTTGGGGTGCAGAGGGGCGAAAGCAGCTGTGAGAATCCAGAGCAGAGAGGTTAGAAGGAAATGATTGGTGAAAGGCCTCTGATATTTAAATACAGGCAGACCTCAGGGTATGAATTGCAAGGGTTTTTGTTTGTTTTCACTTTGTTTTTTACAAATTGAAGGTTTGTGGCAACCCTGCATGGAGCAAGTGATGGGCACTTTTCCCAACAGCATTTGCTCACTTTGTGTCTCTGGGTCACACTTTGGTATAATTAATTCTCACAGTATTTCAAACTTTTTCACTATGATGACGTTTGTTATGGTGATCTGCGCTGAGTCATCTTTGGTGTTATTGTAATGGTTTTGGGGGGCCATGAACCACACCCATAAAGGATGGCAAACTTAACAGAGAATGTTCTCTGTGCTGACTGCTCCACGCACCGCTGTGCCCCATCTGGCTGTGTTCCCTGAGACACAACAATATTGAAATTAAGTCAGTTGATAATTTACAACAGCCTCTAAGTGTTCAAGTGAAAGGAAGAGTCGAAGGTCTCTCACTTTAAATCAAAAGTTAGAAATGACTAAGCTGAAAAGAACCATTTAAAGTTATCAGCGGGGCTGGGATTTTTTTTCCAAGTCACTGTTTAAATTACATCACAATCTTCACGAACCATCTGGAGGACGGTAGTGCCTTCATTTTAGGCCAGATGTCACACAGTCAGTGCACAGCCACTCAAGGGTGAGGACCCCCCCTGACTTCTCTGCCTTCTCAGCTGGTCGGCAGTCTGCTCTAGTCAGGCAATGGAGATCTGTTTCGTTTCCAAATAAGTTTAGTGAACCCACTGGTTAGCAGAACTTGAATTCCTGGCTCCATGCTACACCTCCCTAATGGTCCTGTAATCTAGAGACTTGGATGGAAGATGATCAGAAATGTTCAAGAGAAAGATATTTCCTCTAAGATAAACTTTGTTTCAAACTTTTAGCGACATGCCAAGAAACTGCTTAACCACTGGGAAAAAAAGAATTTCCCCAAATCTCACAGGAAACAAGCTAGTTAGCGTGGAATTTGCTTTGTCAGGGACTGGGTAACAAAGACCTTTGACAGTGGCTAACGATTAACAATGATAATCAAGGCATTAGGCTGGAAACTACTGGTTCAAACCACTGGGGATTCAGAGTTAAGGAGTCTGGATGGAAACAACCAAAGTGCCCCTTGAGAGATTACTGGATAAAAAAGCTGTGAGCACATATACAATGAAATATTACTCGGTGATAAGATGAAATTCTGCCATTTGCAACAACATGGATGGAATTTGAGGTCCTCATGCTCAGTGAAATAAGCCAGACAGAAAAAGCCAAGAACCACCTGATTTGACTCACAGGTGGAATAGAAAACTGAAAGTAACGAAGAAACAAAATCTCATGGACACAGTCAATAGTGGTTGCCTGAGGATAATGGGGGAGGAGTGGGAGGGGGGAGCTAAATATATGGTGATGGAAAAAGTTGTACACCTGGAACCTATGTAATTATTACTGACCAATGTAACCCTAATAAATTTAACAATGAAAAAAAAAGGAGTTTGGCTGCCTGGGCTTAGGGCCAGGCAGGCGCGACACCCCGTCACAGTCACTGTGCAGGGGACATGACTGGGTGCCCTGAGGTGCCACACTCCGTCTGGGTTTGCCATACGTTTACGCTGAGGCATCAGAGAGCAAAGGTAGCAGCTTCCTTTGCAGGAAGTGAGGATGGAGAAGGGAGATCCCGCCCAGTGGGCACCTTTCCATACTCATCCATGTGGGCGGTCAGAAAATGTTTACAGGATATTAAGAGCATTCTCAACTGTATACTGACACCGACTTATAGCCAGGCCTTGCTTCAAGGTTACTCTCTGACAGCCACAACCACAGAGGCTGACCCTGTCCTGGAGGCCCACGGGGTCTCACAGCCTGCACCCTTCATCCAACCTTTGAATCCATGCTTAGAGCAACTCTACAGAGAGCTGGGCGGGAACGGACAGAGCCTTCTCTCCAAACACCATCATTTTTGCTTCCTAGACACTTGCAGTCCCGAGGGAAGAAAGGACCTACTTGAGATCCCAGAACTTCTAGGTAGAACCTGCACTCATCTTCCCAAAGAGCTCCTCTCATCTATCTTCTATGTCAATCTGAGCCCAGCACCATGGGAGCTGCTAAGCCCCCCTTATTTATCTGCATGCCCCCAATTACAGTGCCTGGCACACGGAAGAAGCTCCGTAATCTGGGGATGGACAAAGAAAAATGAGGGGCACCTAAGGTCAACATCTAGAAGGCAAGGCAGAAGAGAGATGAGGACTGAGAAAAGTACAGATAAAATGCCACAGGGGTTCGGAGCAGTTGAGTGCCAGAGCTCTGGAGTCACTCACTCAGTCACTCCATGATATTCACTGAGCGTCTGCTTAGTGCAGGCAGCTGCTGGGTGCAGAGGATAGCTGGGTGAGCAAGGCAAGTGTAGGCCTGACAGGGAGAGAATAAAGCAAGCAAGTAAACAGTTCATTTCCAGTGGTGACAAATGCTATTAAAGGAAAAACACGGGGGAAAGCTAACTAAAGTGTGTGCACGAGGTGGGCAGTTTAGACAACATAGCTAAGGGAAAGCATCTTTGAGCAAAACATTTAAGCTGAGGTGGCCTTGCTCTACAGGTGGCTAGCTGTCTGACCCTGGGCAGAGGACTCAACCTCTCTGAGCCCAGCTTTCTCATCTGCACTAGGAAGGCAATGCCAAGGGCCCCACAGGGCTGGATGAATGTAAAGGGACCTAAGTCACCTGCACGCATTTAGTAGACAGCATGGTTCCTATCATCCTGGTGAGGTTAGAGACCTGCGAGTTGACAGAAAGATCAGGAGAGCATAGAAATGCAAGGTCCGCCCAGGACCACGACCATTGCCCACCTGTCCACTACTGGATTAGGCGTTCTAGGGCAGGGGCCGGGTGGCCTCCTCTGACCCCAGAGCCCCGCTCTGGCCAGGACACGCCAAGAGCTAGGAGTGTGGGGGGTCGGTCACGGGGTCGGTGCCACCTGGTCCCCTAGCAATCGTGCGCGGTGGCCTGTCCCCGCGGCAGCCATCTTGGGTTTCGTCACACGGCCGCCGGGGACAGCGTGGCAGGGCGCGTGCGGGCGTGGGTGGGTGAGCCCCCTGTATTGGGGAGCTCAGCTGCCGGAGGTGGGGGACTGTCATGCAGCGGGTGACACGGTTCCAAGGCGCAGGGACCCCTGACACGGGGAGTCCAAGGCATGGCGAGGCGGCTTCCGATCTCCGAGCCCTGAGATGTCCCTGCAGCCCGTACGGGCGCGCGCCCCCTGCGCCAGGATCCCTGCCCGTCTCCCACCATCGCGGCCACGCCGCCGCCCGCGACTCACCGCTCCCCCGGGGCCGCCGCCCGCGCCGCCAGCAGGACCAGTTTGGCGCCGCCTCTGTCGCCACCGGAAGCACTTCTCCCTCCACGGCGGCCCCGCGCGCCGCCGCCGCCGCCCCGCCGCGCGTCCCCGCCGCCGCCCCGCCGCGCGCCCCCGCCGCCGCCCCGCCGCGCGTCCCCGGCGCGCGCCCCCGCCGCGCGTCCCCGCCGCCGCCCCGCCGCGCGCCCCCGCGCGGAGCCCCGAGGCCGGGCTGGGCGGTCTGCAGCGGCCGCGCGCCGGAGGCCCCGGGCCCGCCCCCGAGGCGCTGCGCTGCAGCGTCCGGCTCCCCAGGTTCCAGGCTCGATGCCCCGTGCTCGTGCCTTTGCTTCTGGCTCCTCGCCAGGCTCGCTGTTTCCATCGTGGTCCCCCGAGTGCATCTTCACGGGGTTGGGGGTGCTCTGTTCAGACTCATGCGCATGTTTTCCCTCCTGGTTTCCCCCGAGGGAGTACCCCTTACTTAAATTTCTTTATTCCCAGGGTCGTGCATATTCACTATCCATGCACTCACTCATCCGCTCGTTTATCATTTAAACTAGTGTTCCCCAAAGGTGGCTTTTCCACCACCAGTGCGACAGGCAATGTTAGGTGGAACACGTGCCACGGCCTGATTTATGCCTTGAAAAGAACCGTTTCTGGCTGCCGTGTGGAGAAAAGGCCCCAGGGGGGTTGTCGTGGAGACAGGCCGAGCGGCCTGTAGCGGGTGGACCGCGGTAACCAGGGCAAAGACCATGGTGGCTTGGCCCAGGTTGGTAACAGAGCAGGTGGTGAGAATTCTTGGGTTCTGGGTATATTTCGGAGGCAGATGAAATCTAATTAATGAGGAATTACAACATGATAGGCAGATTCTATTTTGAAAGTCCTAAATTCTCTCCAAATTAGCCCATTAGTATAAGGCAATTCCAAACAAAATTCTGATAACTCTAGTATGTGTGTATGTGTGTATGGATGTGTGTGTTTGTGTGTATAACTTGACAAAGTGTGTGTGTGTGGGGGGGATGTGTATGGAAAAAATAATGCGCCAGAAATAGCCAAAAACAATTTTGAAGACAAAGAGCAGAATAGAGTGAGTCCCCCTATAAATACAGAGAGGTGGTATGTTTGTGTTAAGAATCAACAGATAGCTTAGTGCATCCAGAGACACCCACATGGGCCCTGCACATATAGAAACCTGCAATGAGCTGGCATTCCCAGTCTGGGGGCAATGAATTCAGTTCCAGGGGACAGTTGAATCTCTACTTTATACCACATACAGAGCGTGTCCCTGTGTATGCATTGAACTCCAGACTTTTTGAAGACCCAAATATGAAAAACTAAACTCCCAAAGTTTTAGCAGAAAATATAGGAGGGTATGTTTATGACCCTGGAATAAAGAGGCATTCTGAAATAAACGCAAAAAGTAAAAAATACAAAGGAAAGATTGAAAAGTTAAGCCTCATTAAAACTCAAAATTTTATGCTCATCAATGACACCATAATAGAAGTGTAAGAGTTCACAGACTGGGAGGAAATATTTTCAACACATAGATCTGGCAAAGAATACATCCCCAGAAAATATAGAAGAATCTGCAAATAAATAAGAAGAAAAACAACCTACTTGTCATACCCTATGCTCAGTGTTGGCCTCAAAAAAGGTTAAAAAAAAGAAGTTACTCCCTCAAAGAGCTTGTTGGCAAGGAGATAGACATGTAAATAAGTCATTATAATTCAATATGAAGATTCCAACAGTGTGATGTGGTCTGTATACCTAACTGCTCTGGCGGGGACCAGCAGAATGGGAGTTCAGGAGAAGCATAGGAGATAGAGTGCATCAGTTATGTGTTGTCCCCGTAATGGTACTGCACAACCACAAACCTCAGGGGTAAGCAATAAACATTGCTTTTGTTCCCGAGTCTGAGCCGGACTCTCGGGTTTATACGTGTGTGCGTGCTCAGCGGTGGGCTGTTGGTGGCTTTACTGATCTTCTCAAGGCTTTCCCATGCATCAGGGGCCTCGCCTGGGACAACTGATGGGCGCTGTTCTGCCCCATTCCTCCAGCCGTCTATTGTGGGCATGTTCACATAGCCTCATCCTATTGGTCAAACCCAGTCTCAAGATCAGCCCAGGTGCGAGGAGAAATAGACTTTATGTCTTGATGGGAGGAGCTGCCTAGAGACGTTGTAAATAGGTGCAGACACATAAACAAGTAGAAAATTGAGGACATCATTTTTCAGAATGCCTGTGGTGTGTGTGTGGAAGGTGGGGATGTTGGGGGGTTTCGTTTAGTTTTTTGTTTGTTTTTTGCTTTCCCAGCATCTGTTTCTTTTGTTGAGCTTCCCTCTCACTTCATTTGATCCTGCTCAGATTGTCAGTCATGGGGCTTTATCTTCTCATGTAGTGACCCAAGCTGTTCTGAACAGAATCCTGCCCTGAATTGATGTGCAGACACTGAGAAACAGAAGCCATCCCCCTTTCTCGGGCCCACTAGGGTTGCTAAGCCCGGACAAGGTGGATCAGGGGCTGCCGGGGCTGCTCTTTTGGACAGCGTGTTGAATCGAAACTAAGCTGAAAGATGCGAGGGGGAAAGACACCAGATGACATCATTTCAGGCCCTGGGCTCAGCCAATCCTGAAGCTAGACCTGCCTCCTGGGCTTCCAAATATGGGAGCCAATAAATCCACCCACATATCCATAAAAAATAATCTTTTTTTTATCATAACTTTTGAGTTGGATTTTTTTCCCTGACTTGACTGAGGGGTGGACAGGAAGTCATAAAGGTGGTGATATTTGAGCCAAATGCAACTACATCTGAAAAAAGTAGGAAAAAAGAGGCAAAGGAAAAAGAAATGAGCTGAGGTTTTAAGTATAACAAGCAAGTACTGCCAGTGGTCCCACCACTGTTTTAAAGAAACAGCTTTCAGAAGCAGCCTCCTTGGAAACTAAAATAGTACTTTCAGCTTTTTTGATAAGGAAGCTGAGTGCTGAGGAATTCTTTCCTGGCTTGCATGGACAAAGGTTGTAAAACCCTTGCATTTTAATACAGACTTTGAACCGTTCAGTGCATGGCAAAAAAAAGACAAAGCTTAAGTCAGCAAAGACGGGGACATTTCTGAGCATGGTAAGTCAGTGAGCTGTAGAGAGATCTTGCTGAAGATAGCACAAAATGAAGGTTTCCTACAGAACCGGGAATTCAGTGAGAATCAATGTTTTCCTTTACAATGAACATTTAACCAAAAACTTAAAAGTTCCCGATTATATTAGCTAAGTTATCTATGGTGATTAAAGAACTATGCAATCACATGAATTTGCAAAGAATGGAAACGTTTATGCACACACTCCCTGCCATTCCCCAGCACTCTCCCTCATAGATTTTTAATGTTTTCTTCTAGGATTTTCTTTTCTTTTCTGACCCATCAAACTTTTGTTTATCCTGTGCTTGGGTTTCAGCATGTATGACCTGGAAGCACATGGCCCAGGGCTTAACATTGGCCACAAGACCCCAAACAAATGAGTCCCTGGGCCTCTCTCTGCCTTGGCTTCTCTAGCTCTAACCTAGAGATGAGGCTGATGCCTCTCGGGGCTGTTAGGAGGAGGACGTGAAATTCTGCGTGTGCTGGGAATGGCAGGGCACCTTGCCCACAGTGTGTCCATACTTGAGTGCTGTTGTTATTAAGAGAATGAGGAGCATAAAGTGGGCCTGACGGTAGCTGTCAAGGGGTGCAATGGGTGGGGAAGGGGCAGGTGTAGGCCTCTCCCACCCAGAAGGGTGTTTATACAGGAATTCTACCTGGGAGAGGGGCTAAGGTCTATGCTGGAAGGAGCACCCTCACTATTCCTTCACTGAAGAGGTTAGGGAGAGAAGGTAACTAGGGCCATAAGCCGACGAAGCTAAGGGACGAATGGGCAACTGTAGGGGAGGGAAAATAATTTTTCTTTTTGCCTTTCTGAGTTCTTCTGGCTGGTTGAATAATTCAAATAACACTCATCAGATGAATGGGAGAAGATCGCATTTTCATATGTGTGCATGAGGAAGTCACATAAGCTCTCCCACCCACCTCTCCCCTTACCCTCAAGTAACCACTAAATTATTGACTGTGTCCATGAGTTTTTGTTTTCTTGTTTCTTTCAGTTTTATATTCCACCTATAAGCGAGGTCATATGTTTCTTGTTTCTTTCTGTCTTACTTATTTCGCTTAATAAGATGGTTTCAAAGTCCATCCATGTTGTCACAAATGGCTGCATTTCATCGTTTCTTGTCGCTGAGTTGTATTCCATTGTGTAAATAATGGAACAACTTCTTTATCCAGTCATCTATCAAAGTACACTTTGGTTGTTTAGTGAACATTTGTTGATGGCCTTTCCAGATCCATGACTACCCTTCTGCTGGGAACACCCTGACTTGGAGTACTCCACCTATGTCCCCATTTGGTAGCAGCCACTTGGTTTAGGGAGGGTTGAGCCAGATTTCAGCTCCCAGGTGATTGGCTTAATCCTATCTGCCTCTTTTTAATATACGATCTTGGGCAAATTAACAAATATTCAGGTTACTCATAGTTCAAATAAGGCTCATAAAACTTTCACCAGAGTTGGCCAAGAGATGGCACTAAAAAACATTAGTTTCATTCTCTGTTGCTTTAGTATCTATCATTCTTTGGCGTGTGTTTCATTTTAGCACATATAAGTATGAACGTGACTGTTACTATATTGCAGCAAATGCAAAACAACATTTTTACACTGGCTTTGACTCAGAAACCTCGCTCATTGACATTCGCTATGTTTTGTGATCATTTAACCCCAGTGAACTTCAGTGATTGCTGGCTCTGGCTCTGTGTCTCATATTCTCTGGTTAACCTGCTAAATCTGGCTTTTACAAAATGGTATCTGTTGCTATATTGTCTGCTTTGTCTCAATTTATTTATTTGTTTCTCCTGCCTTTAAGTAGTTAAAGAAATCTAATTTTTTATAATGATAATGAGTCCTAGTCCACAACCAATGAATGTGGACTAGAGAGCTACCTTGGCTGTTTGGGACGGATGCAATAACTACCTCCAAAACATAGAACATCAGCTGTCCTCCATCCAACCTATAGAAAGGATAGTCTTTGGCATCACACCGGCCTTATAAGACCATCCTATTCATTATGTGGCTTTGGACAAATCACTCCCCCTCTCTGACCCAGGTCTCTTGAGTAAAATGTATATTATGTTTGAATAATCTCCTCTTCCAGGCAGGAGGGATGATGACTATTATTATGTTGTAGGGGAAGGAAAAAAATAGGGGAAGGAAAAACAATTTTTCTCCTCCCCTTAAAAAGTTCTTCTGGCTGGACTTATAATCAAATTAACATGAGACAGATTAACAGGAGAAAACGCCAAAATTTAATGCATATGTACATGTGGAGGTCCCATAAGAATGAGACAGACTGGTGGACTGTCTCAAGCAAGGCCACGCCATCTTGAGCTGAGAAGTGGGGTGCAGGGGGAGTGTGGGAAGGTGTGGTTTGGGGGCTTCAAAGGGCAGGAAGGTGATTCACCAGGAGATAGAAAAGCAAACATTTAGTAAACAAACATTTGCTAGGGCCTCTTTAACAATGGGGCACAGCGAGGACTTTGATCAAATAAGCCTTGAGAGATTCCTGTCTGTCTGTCACACTCAGTTCACGTTAAACCATAGTTACCTATGACGACAGCTCCCTTCCTGGAGCAAGTCCTCTATCTACAGGTTTTTCCTGAGCCTTTTGTTTCTTAAAAATAACCAACTTAAAATAGCCTGTATCCCAAAGAGGCTGTTGGGGTGGCGAACTCTGCTCCGCCACCCAATGTCACTCTTGAGAATCAGGCAGTTCAGGTTAGTAGCTTTTTCTGGTACATGGGCTGTGGCACCTGCAAGTCACATGTGGGGTGGGTGGAGGGAATAGTGTAGAGAAACCACAACAAAAACATGAGTGTACTGTTGAAGAGCCAGGATGCACAAGGTGACCCTGGGATGAGATGCCAGGCACCGATAAAAACAGAGTCTCGTATTTTTCGCTCCATAAGACGCACCCCCCCAAAAAGTGGAGGGAAAAGTGTGTGCGTCTTATGGAGCGAATACTGCAAAAAAAGAGTGCACGTTGGGGACATTAATGATGCCGTGGGGAAGCCTGCAGCCAGATCAGAAAGCAGGGACTGCGTGGAAGGAGAGCGGGTCCAGGCAGGAAACTTGCGTCTTATGGAGCGAAAAATATGGTACAGCCCAGAAGCTCAGCAAAGGACAAGACTTCAAACCACAGGTTAAATGAGGGACACGACCTCAGGCAAATAGCTGACACAGACGCTCCTCATAAATAGAGCAATAGAAACTATCCAAAAGGAAATGCAGAGAGAAAAGAGTAAATAAAAGAGAATGGAATCAGTGAGTTGTAGGCCAACCCCAAGAAATCTTAAAGTGTATACAATTAAACACCCTGAAAAGAAAAAATAAGAGAGAAAAAAATATTTGAATAAGCAGTGCCCACATTTCTTCCAAATTTGACAAAAATTATAAGCCCATAGATCTACAAATCCCAAGCACAACAAAGTTTTGAGGAAAACTACGCTAAGGTGCATCTTGATAAAATTGATCAAAACCAGTGGTAAAGACAAAAATTCTTTAGAAAAGCAGCCAGGGGGGAAGCAGAAAGGCTGGGCACAAAGGGACAAAGACAAAAGCGATGGCTGATTTCTCATTGGAAACAATGTGAGTAAGAGGACAGTGACCCAACCTCCTAAAGCACTCAAAGGAAAAATCTGTCAATCTAGAATTCTGCCCCAAGCTAAAATATCTTAAAAAAAAAAAAATGATGGCACAGTGAAGACTTTTCAGAGACATAAGCTAAAAGAATAAATCACCAGCAGACCTGCGCTGTAAGGAAAGTGAAAGGTCACCCTTCAAGCAGAAAGATGCTATCAGATGAAAATATGGGTTTACACAAAAGGATAAAGAGCACCAGAAACAATACATGTATGGGCAAAGAGTTGCTATCTCCTTCTTATTATTTAAAGAAAACTTGTAACAAGGTATTGTGGGATTTATATCACGCTTGGAAGTAAAATATATGAGAACAGCAGCAAAAAGATTGGGAGGAAAGGCATGGAAGGTTCTTAACTGTATATGTCATGTTCTAGTATCTCGTGAAGAAGCTAGGCTGTGAAAAGTGGCATAAGGTATAGTTATAAAATGTATCTGTATCTTTATCAATATATAATGTATAATTGTATATCATATATGATATGATACAGACATAGGATTTCTATGGCTATATTATATCTCATGCCTCTTATGCTATAGATGATATAAACCCCAAAGCAACCATGAAAATAACAAAACATGAAATTGTAGACATTAAGGCAAAATAAAGGAGATAAAATGGAATCTTAGAAATGCCTCAGTTAAGTCTATAGAAGGTGGAAAAAGAGGAAAAGGAAACCAAGACCACATGCAACAATAGAAAATGCATTATGTACGCTGAACTACCTCTCAACCGTTACCCAAGGAGAAATTTGTTGATCTTTAAATTTTTAAGAGTGTTGATTTTTGAAACTCATAACTGTGGGCAAAGACAATGTGACATGGGATTAGGAATTTCAGAGAAACTGAAATTTATCATCCCAAACAAGCATCCTAGTTACTTAGTCACTGTCCACCAAGCTTTATCTCTTTTCATGGACATTGTAAGCAATTGTTTTTGCTACAATAAAATCAGATTTAATAATCCTAAAGCCTCTCAAATACATATAATTTTTTATACTTGACAGTTCAGCTGTTTTATTTCTTATGAGATTAAGTACCGCCTGTGATAATGTGCCTTCTGCGTTCATTTACTTGTCCAAGCTCCAAATAAAAACCTGCTTGGAAGCATCATCTTAACTTCGTCCTCCCTTCAATTCATAAATCACAGTGGAGCTAAAAAGACATGCCAACTCAGGAAACAAAGGTGCTTTTGTGTTTGAATTTACATTCCCAGCAATATCTAATTCTAATACCTGCTTGCATTTATATGCACATTCTTAATGTTTTGGTGAGAGATTTGTAAAGAACAGAACTGTAGCCTTCATTTCACCTTGGCTGCAAGAGAGAAAAAAATGAAAAAACAAAACAAAACCAACCAACTCACTAAAAAACCCAAAATGTCTAGTCAAACAGTAAGTTCTTCTGAATTCACACTCTCTGCAAAATGAAAAAAAAGAAAAAAAACTCCTCCTATTTAGCCTACATTTTACTCTTCCCTGTTCCCTCAGCAACAACATTCAAAAATCAGTGACCTGGGGGGGAAGCCGGGATGGCTCAGTGGGTTAAGCGCTCGCTTTGCAGCCCTGGGGATGGAGGATCGAATCCCGGCCCGGCCCTTGTGGACCCATATGCTGAACTGGGGAGTGCCCCCAGCTCAGTTCTCACTGGGGTGAGACCCTGCCCTTTGCAGCCCCAGTTCCTGCCCAGTGCAGCCCCGCGTCTACCTGTGGAAAGAAACTATGTGGAAAAACTGATGATGTGCAACTATGGAGACTGTTCTGGGTCCTCCCCGTTTCCCCTTTCTCTCTCTCTCTCTCTCTCTCTCTCTCTCTCTCTCTCTCTCTTTCTCTGTCAAAAACAATAAAAATAAATCTTTAAAAAAAAAAATCAGTGACCTGGATCTCCCCTACTGAAAAGGAATCTCAGGTGTGTGTCTTAGAATCGTGGGTAATTGTTCAACTTCCTTGTTTTCCTGGTGACAGGAAGCAGATTGTCCCCTTAGGTGTTCACAGGGTCTTCATCCTCTCTAGCTGAGTTCCTGAGTCTTTTGTGTGTTGTACAGAGAAGATCTGATGTTCTGACAGTGACAATGGCAGAAATTTATTCCTGAGAGAGAGAGACTGTCTCCACCACTATAAAAGTGATCATTGGATCATCTAGGCCTGTCAGGTGAATGAATGAGTTGAGAGAAAAAGACAGGGTCATCGAGTTAGTTTGGAAAGAGATTAGGGGATTTTTCAAGCAAAGGAAGAGATTCATTTGGAACAGCTGCTGCACTTGAGAGAAATGAAGATATGAAGTATGTTGTAAATGTCATTTGTTTCCAACAAGGTTTTGGTTAATATTTAAATTTCATATTTGTGTGTGTGTGGGTGGAGGTGGGGGTAGGGGGGTTAGAACTGGTGTTCCATTGAATGGGGTGGCACCTGAGACCAGACCAGCTCCCACTGGACTTTATATAGACGGGGCCCCTGAGGCCTGGGTGTTGGGGCTGTGGTTGAAGTCTTTATTTTAATTTAAAGAGTGGTGGGCACTGCCAGGGTTGTTGGCTCTGGGATAGGCTGACCAGATGTCCCGTTTTAAGCAGGACAGAAAACTGGTACATATGGTTAGCCTCGTCTCACTGGACTAAATTCAAGGTGTCAGTAGGCTGACCATACCTCCTGTCTGAAATGGGGCAGTACCGCCATTTTCTGTCCTGTGTAAAATGGGACGTCTGCTCAGCCTCACCCTGGGGGCACCTCTCATGCAGCCACCAGACAGACACGTCACCCCTCATGGTGGCCTCGTCCTGACCTCCAGCCCCGGACCCCGTTGTTGGCAGTGTGTTCGTTGGGGGTTTGTCTTCACGTGGGAGTCCTCCCTCCTCCAGCGCCATCCCATCTTTCTCTTGGAGAAAAAGGCCCCCTTTCCTGCCTCCTGGGACAGTGCTGGGTGTCCCCTCCCTGTGTGTCACACTTGTGGGCAATGCAGGGACAGCATTTCAGGATATAGGCAGGGGAGTTAAGAGTCCAGGCTCTCATAACCATCTTGAACCAGAAGCAGGTGTGCTGGTCAGTACTAATACAGGGGACAGAAGGATGACAGAAAGTCAGGAAGCCTGGGGAATGGCTGTCTAATGATCTGAAGTGTTATGTTGAGCCTGGCGTAAGGCTCTATGAGAATGTGGTTCCTTGGGTGGGTACGTGCGTGGCAAGAATTGTGTCTGTGACCACACTCATGACTCATGGTGTCCCTGTGTGTGTGACAGCCAGGCTGAGGGGAGGACAGAGCTGGGAACAGAGGCACAAGAGGGTCTATGACAGCAATGCTGTCCTTTCATTGACAACCAAGGTGCAGTTGGTACTGTCTGATGGACTAGACGTATTATTTGGGTTCAAGGTTTTTACAGAGAAAGCTGGAGGCTCCAGTGTGATGAATGGTTCTCGTGGACCTCAGGCTGTGGGAATTTTTTTTATTTTTTTTATTTTTTAATATATATTTTATTTATTTATTTATTTTGACAGAGGAGAGAGAGAGAGATATACAGAGACAGAGAGAGAACTGAACTAGGGGAGCTCCCAGTTCAGCACATGGTTCCGCACGGGCCGGGGCCGGGATTCGATCCTCGGTCCCCGGTGCTGCAAAGTGAGCGCTTAACCCACTGAGCCATCCCGGCTTCCCCGTGGCTGTGGGATTTTTATGAGCCCTCAGGGGTTCTTGCCCACGGAGGGTTGACTGGGCCCTCTGCTCAGAGCCAAAGCCCTCCGCACACATCACGGATGCACAGAGGAAGGAACCAAGCTCGGGGTGGGGACAGGGCAGGGACAGGGCAGGGTAGGACAGGGCTCCAGGCCGTCTGACGTGGAAACCTTGCAGATCCTGCTTAGGCTTAGGACAGCACAGGGAGGCCGAGTGAGGTTGCCATTTAGGCACAATTGCACGGTTTGACCTGGGGCTGCTGGGAGGGTCTCTGGGCCGCGGTCCCCACCAGGCCCCCCTGCCTCCTTCTTGCCTTTTCCTCTGGGGCATTACTTAGTCCAATGGCTTCCCCGTTGGACCTGGGGATCCCGGTGGGCAGCCACGGGTAAGAGCCACAGGCAGGGCGCACGCAGCCAGCACCCTCGCTAGCCCTGTGATCTGAGCATCCTTCTGAACTTGATTTTCCATTCGGGCCAAGTGGAGATGAGCAGGCCTGTGACCGGGGCTTGTTTTAAGGAGTGCATGGCTGAAGGCATGTCCTGGGGCACGCAGACCGCTCGGGAAATGCCAGTTCTCTCTGGCCTGCGAGACAGCAAGGCATGCCTCTGGCTTACCAGGTCGCCTGCCCTTGTTCTCGGAACGCAGTGGGTTCTCAGGAAAATACAGCGGTTCAATGAATGCAGCGGAAGCAAACGGACGCTCTTGCCCTTGTCAGTTTTTAAGTTATTCTAGGCGGAGGGTCCCCTTGCTTGCAGTCACGGACCGGGAAGCGGATCCCGCGTGGGTGCTGGCGCCGATGCCAGTGAGGTGTGTACCTGTCAGCGTGAAGTTGGGGCTCGGGAAGCCGCAGCCGCCGGCAGAGGGAGCCCCGGGCTCGCTGAGCCTGTGGCCCTGGGGTTGGGGCGTTCGCGGGGCAACGGGCTGCAGCCCAGCATTGACCGCAGCCCTGGCCGCGCCCGCGCCCGCGGCGGAGCGCGAAGGGAGCGCACTCGCGACCGCGTGGGGCGCACGGGCCAGGCGCGCCGCTGCGCGGAGCCCTGCCAGGGGGCGGTGAGTAGAGGCGCCCGCGCGGACGGCTCGCCCTCGTTGGGGGCACCTGGAGGCAGCGCAGGTGGGGCGGAGGCGGGCTGGTCCAGTGCTTGGTGAGCGTGGGAGCGTGGGCAGCATCCCCCCTCGTGTTGGTCTTTGGGAAGGATACGAGGTCAAGCCCAAGACGCGCTGGATGTCAGCTGAGCTTGGCTCTTAGGGGACTCAGACGTACTTGAGGTTCTGACATGGGGATTTGTCTCGCCGGCCCTGTCGCGTGCTGTCCGAAGGGTCTGGGGGCCGAGAGGTTGGCGGGGTAACTCAGGGTGGACGAGCGCTCACCTGGGCGTCTCCACCGCTTTCACCCGCAGCACCATCCAGGGAACCACGTGCGGCTGTCACTCGCAAGTCTGCCTGTCAAGAGAAGCCCTCCCCCAGGGCAGGGGAGGGGGAGCGGGGGCGGGGTGGGCTGTGCCCCGCGGGAACCGGCCGGCCTGTGCACCCGCGGGTGCCTGCTCGGTTTTCTCTGCCTTGCGTCCCCACGGGCTCCTGGGAGGGAGCGGGCATTGCCGAGGGGAAGGCTCAGGACCCTGATGCGAGGGCCCGAGGCCACCAAGGGGCGCCGGGGCGCTCGGGCTCTGGGAGTGGGGAAGCGGAGGACAGAAGCTGCCCAAGTGACTAGATCTGGAGGTGCCCTCTCCCATTGCGGAGCCGAGCTACCAGGGGCGCTTTTCCAGCGTCCCACCCGCCTTGAACCATCTCTGACCCTTCGAGGCCGTGGGGGCAGCGCCGGCTCTCCGGGGGCCTGGTCTGGGATCCTTTTCCCAAACCCACCCCAGCAGTTCTTGCGCATCAAGAGCAGAACTCGGGTGCGCGCGCCGACCAGGACTCAGGCGCGCCTCCTGGGCGTTGGGGAGCTGCAGCGCCTGGTGCTCTCCAAGATCCAGGGGCTTTGAGAGGCCACCCAAGGCAAGGTAGGTGGCTCGGGCGGAGTTGGATTGGGCTTGACGTGAGTAAAAATACCATATGCTCACATCTTAGCGACCTTTGCTTTGTCTTTGCTTTTAGGGTGTTTGGGGAGCTGCTGCAGCGCTGGGGGTTTGGAGCTGCGAGGCATGTATTTTCAGCTGCGCCTCAGCTCAGAAACGTGACTACAATGGACTAACTCGGCAGAGGCCTCCAGTCTCTGGACTGATACCTTAGAATATGCTAAAGAGCCAATGCTTTCGATGGGGAATTGAAGGGCCACCCGGTGGCGGTGACAGTGACCCGGAGCAAGAGAGCCAGAAGACAGTTGTAGAAAGCAAGAGGGACCTTCCGAAGGGCTGACTTGGATTGCTGAGGGCAGGCTCCTACCACGGTGGCGTTGCAGCCCGCTGATGGAATGCTGGTGAGGTCCCCCACCCAGGGGAGCAAGGGGGCAGCCGACCCCTAGCCTCTGTGTAGGGACTGGAGGGGTGTCAGAGCCCCCCATGTGCTCTCCCTCGGGAAGATGAGGGCTCTGAACAGCTCCACCATGGACAGGGCCGGGCTGGGGGCGCAGAGGGACTTCTCCTTCCGCATCCTCACCGCCTGTTTCCTGTCCCTGCTCATCCTGTCCACCCTCCTGGGGAACACGCTGGTCTGCGCCGCTGTCATCAGGTTCCGACACCTGCGTTCCAAGGTGACCAACTTCTTCGTCATCTCCCTGGCCGTCTCCGATCTCCTGGTGGCTGTCTTGGTCATGCCCTGGAAAGCTGTGGCTGAGATCGCTGGCTTCTGGCCCTTTGGGTCCTTCTGTAACATCTGGGTGGCTTTCGACATCATGTGCTCCACCGCGTCCATCCTCAACCTGTGTGTGATCAGCGTGGACAGGTACTGGGCCATCTCCAGCCCCTTCCGGTACGAGAGGAAGATGACCCCCAAGGCAGCCTTCATTCTGATCGGCGTGGCCTGGACTCTGTCTGTGCTCATCTCCTTCATCCCCGTGCAGCTCAGCTGGCACAAGGCCAAACCCACAGGCCCCTCGGATGGGAACGCCACTGCCCTGGGCGAGACCACGGACAACTGCGACTCCAGCTTGAGCAGGACGTACGCCATCTCATCCTCCCTCATAAGCTTCTACATCCCCGTGGCCATCATGATTGTCACCTACACCAGGATCTACAGGATCGCCCAGAAACAGATCCGGCGCATCTCGGCCTTGGAGAGGGCGGCGGTCCACGCCAAGAACTGCCAGACCACCGCTGGCAACGGCAAGCCCGTGGAGTGCGCCCAGCCAGAGAGCTCCTTTAAGACGTCCTTCAAAAGAGAGACAAAGGTCCTGAAGACGCTGTCCGTGATCATGGGCGTGTTTGTGTGCTGCTGGCTCCCCTTCTTCATCCTGAACTGCATGGTGCCCTTCTGTGGGGCTGGGGAGACCCAGCCCTTCTGCATCGATTCCATCACCTTCGATGTGTTTGTGTGGTTCGGGTGGGCTAATTCCTCCCTGAACCCCATCATTTATGCCTTTAATGCTGATTTCCGGAAGGCATTCTCAACCCTCTTAGGATGCTACAGACTTTGCCCCACGACCAACAACGCCATAGAGACCGTGAGCATCAATAACAACGGGGCCGTGGTGTTCTCCAGCCATCACGAGCCACGCGGCTCCATCTCCAAGGACTGCAACCTGTATCTGATCCCACATGCCGTGGGCTCCTCAGAGGACCTGAAGAGGGAGGGGGCGGGTGCAATCGCCAAACCCTCGGAGAAGCTGTCCCCGGCCCTCTCTGTCATTTTGGACTATGACACTGATGTCTCTCTAGAAAAGATCCAGCCCCTCACACAGAATGTACAGCACCCAACCTGAACTCTGAGACGAATCCTGCCGGTCATGCTCATTCCCCAAATGAGAGATCTCTCTGGGGCTTGCTGTTAAGACACTAAGGTGACAGCTCCCTCAGGTGATGCCAGGCAGGCCCTTCTCTGCTGCTTCCCCTCAACACGCAACTAACTGTATTTAACAGTACGTTCCAGTGTGGTTTCTGTGTTGTTCATAGTGAATCTGAGAGCCGCACGGGTGCAGTGAATGTTCACAAGGGACATGGCTTTGGCTCCAAAATTATTTTTAGATACTGAGTTTTATCTTAGGACTGAAAAAATAGGGCAAAGAATCAACAATGAACAACTTCACTTAAAAATTAAATCTTTCTGGGAAGGAAATGAGAAGGGTTGAGTTTGCGGTGTACAAACAGGTGCTAACAGTGGTCCAAGCAAAGTGTTCAGATTGTAAAGGTAGGTGCATGCCTTCATAAATTATTTCTAAAAAATAATTGAGCCTTACAGTACGAATGGGATTGTTGTTTTTTTTTCAGAACTGACAGATGCTTTGTGGATATTAGGTTTATTTATCTATTGTATTATATGGATATTTTTAATTTATTATAATGAGTCTATATTTATCATATTTAATAGGATAACCTAAGAGTTACCTGAGACTTTACAATCATATTTTTGTCCATTTAACTAGCACTTTATAAGCCAATGAAACAAACACACAGGCTCCCTGAGATTCCAAATGTTCATGTATAACTTCCAGATCTGAAGCAAAGATAGTTAGGAAATGAAGATGTGAGCATTCCTTAAAATTCATTGGCATAAATAAAAATGAGGTAAGAATTGACAAATGCTGTGAATGTTTTTTGGGTTTTTTTCCTAAAATGATTTTGAAAAACCTTAAAGAGCATAGCTACTATTGCATTCAGATTTTTTTTAATGACCAACACTTTCCTAGGACAATGATTGACAGTTCTGTAAATATCTTCAATAAAAGCCAGCTTAAGAAGACTCCCACTTGAAATGTATGCTCTTAGGTGGTAATAAAAAATATTTGCCGCTTTGTATTTATGTGAAATAACTGGCCCCCTCCATCTTTTCTCGTTTCACATGTCAGATAGCTTCTCTGAACCAAACACGTGGCTGGTCAGTGGTAAAGACAGTGGGTTTCCTTAATCCTTGTATCACCATAATATCTATCACCAAGGGATAAAGGTCACATCCCGCACCCCCATCTTACCAGATCCTACCAAGCCAAGGCTACTCTGTAGTGCTTTTGTCTGAACTTGGAATTGATTTTTTTTTAAGTCTAAATGTTAATGGTGTACTAACTAATGAATAGTGCCTCATTGTGATCCTGGAGTAAGACAGTCTGTCAGAAAAAAACAGGAGACCCCCTTCTCTTTGGGTGTGTGGAGGGTCCCAAAGTCCCCAGTATCTCTTTTGACAAATGCTGACCCTTTCTCTGTGCTTTGGAATCACAGTCCCTACATCATCACCAAAACTGTAAAAAGTACCATAAACTCCCCTGCGAGCTACTGATTCATGTGGGTCATTTCAAGAGAATTTCTTTGAAATGTTTACAAAGTTTTCTTGTGGAGAAGCAATTTGCTTAACATGTAGATGTCCTGGTTAACCAGAAAGAAATCTGCTAAGAAGTATCTTCCACGTCAGGTCTGTGCTATTGCTGCATCGTGGGTGTTTCCTCAATTTTATTGCCTGTATGCTTTCTTACACATAATAAAATTATTTTGTGAACTCAGATCCACCCTGAATGAACCGTGTTGCATTTGTCTTAAAAACAAAGATATTTCAGACCTGCAAGGAAACAAAGGGATTTTCAGGGCTGTGTTACTTTTTGTCTTTTTATTGGAAATCTCTCCCGTGATGTTTGCCAAGTGTTGCCTTTGTTGAAACAGGAAAATGTTTTTGATTTGGCTTATACACTCTGGTTTTCCTTCTGTCTTAAAGACTTTTTCTTTTTTTAAGAAGCCCTTCTTTACTTGAGGAATGACTTTACTTTTCATTTCACAGATTTGAAAGATTCCTCAAATTTCTGCTTTCTAGTTCAAAGAGCCCAGGGACTTTACATAATGTAAAAAATTACAGAAAAGATGTGGCTCACTGTGTGGCTGTTCTGGACTCATGGCAGCCGCTCTCTGCGTGTGCGTGTGCGTGTACGTGTATATGTAGTGTTTATTTTATGAGTAAAATAGAAGGTCCAGCAGAAGTAACGCCGTAACATCGTAAGGCTGGCTTAGTCTCGCACGAAATGGACAGCAATTTGAACATTTCCCCTAAAATGTCATATAGCGTACTTGAGTGTGATATTATTATGTTACAGAATTACATGCTTATGATTTTGTAATAAAAGATTTGATGAAGATGACCAGCTCATAAAAAGGGGGCATTACTTCTGCCAGACCCTGTAGACAGAATTTTTTTTTTTTTTTTTTTCTGAAGAAAATATGCAGGCTGCAATGCTGGGCTCATCAGAATGCCTTTCAAGACACATCCATCAAAAGTGCTTAAAGTGCTATTCCCCCTCCACCCCACCCTTTTTCATCCACAAAGAAAATGTCTGAACAGCAGGTGATGTAGAAATTAAGGGTTAAGTTTATAATTTGGAACATCACACAACAGATGGTGTCTTTTTAAATTCCATATTTGCCTTCCCCAGGCCTTGGCATGTAATGAACATATCTAGAATGAATACCCATAATGCACAGTGCCTCTTCTTTCTGCCTCAGAACTTTCTGGATATCTTTATTCTTTGCAGTTTAATTTTGTGCTTTAATTAGAAGTCCAGCGACACCAGATAGAATGTTCAGGGTTGTCGTCCAACCAATGACACATGGGACAAAAGCTTTCACCATTTCTTTTGTCAACAAACAATGAAGAATATATGGTGTATCCAGAAAGTGTGTTAAATAATTAGAAAATTCCTTTCGCCAAGGGCAGGACTATGCTTTGGCTTCCTGGCATGTTGGATTGATAAAGGATATTTTAGGAAAGGTTAGTCTTACTGAAAGAATCTTTCAGAGAATTTGACTTACAACCATAGAAGCAGAATGATAATATGGCTTTCGTTTCATTTTTAACTATGGTGACAAGTCTTTGTAATGCTAAATATCAGGGCAACACTTTTCACAAGAGAGGCAGTATAAAAGAGGTTGTTCTTTTTCTCTCTCCATCTAACAGGATGTTTCCCAATCAAATCAATGCAGAACTGTTATTGGTGAGGGCACAGTAGGAAGTCTGGGTGGTAAGCGCTGGGCTTCAGCCCATAGGTTTCGAGTTTGTTCCATCACTGGTTTCTCCTGGGAGCTGAGCAGGTCACAGCCTCTGAGGCTCAGTTGTCCAGCTCCATTCGATGGGAGGAGCAGAACCTCTGTATTAATTTCTCCAGTGTAGTCCAACCTCAGGGACTTCCTGGATTCTCCCACCCAGGGGGCTCCGTCATGAAGTTCCCCTCAGGACTCACCAGCAGCATTTCAGCTTGACCCCTCCACCCACAGGAGCCAGTCCACGGTGATGGTTCTGGAACACAGAAAGCATCGGCCCTGTGTTAGACAGACATGGGCTCCCCATGCGGCCGCCACTTTTAAGCTGTGTGACAGTCAACGAATGTCTATACCTCTCTGAGCCACTGTAAAATGGGAGGAAACACAGTTTCCGGTGACGGTTTGAGGGAAGCTAATCTCTGACAGGGTGTGGAACACTGAACTGTTGGGCTCTCTGATTAGTGGCAGGATCCCTGCTTTGAGGGGGTTGATGACTGAATATCTGTTGGCATAGTAATAATGAAACTGCTGTGCATTTGACTTCTCACACATTTGCTTGGAACAAATGGAAATGACTTTTAGAGTTTGGGATTCTCCCAGACACCATTTTCTGTGGCTGCAGTTATATAGTATTTCAGAAGCAAGTGGCTTTTTATGTCTGCATGGTCCAGATTGACTTAATTTACCACTAGCTACTGACTACATCTGCCCACAGTGTTTTCATCTCTGAAATCTACTTGCCTTGCAGGATTTGTTGCAGGAATAATGAGCTGATGATGGCTGGGTAGCTCCAGGCTGTTCAAACCTGGACCTGAAGCTCTCTCCTGGTTACTGTGGTCATTTGAGGGCCTCACACAGTGGATGAGATCATAGTCTTGTATGGGTTAGATGCACCTCTGTGGATTACTTTGAGATTTCCTAGATAGAAACATAGCACATCAGCCTGTTTGTTTTTATGGAGGATTGAGGAGCTGAAGAGCATTACAGCACCGAGAACCCCTCTAAGATTTGGTTTCCAGGCCTAGTCGCGTCGCCTTCTGTCCTATTAAATAACTCCCATGTGATACCCAGGATTTCAAAAAAGCAACATTTGGTCTTGAGTCTGTTACATCATTCAAGACTTGGGAGTTGTAATTGAAATAGTATTAGAGGCTCAAGAATCAGCTCTGATTTAAGAGGGTTTAACTTTGTAATCACTATGAGAAAAATGTATAACAGCAGTTAAATTTTCTCTCAGGCTCATAGAATACTAGCTCTCAGAACTGGTGAATGTTTTCAGCCACAGAAAAGGCTCTTCCATGAGCCGTGTCCTCAGCACTGAGCCCTCCTCCTGGGCTTCCTCCATTAGCAGAAACGCCAGCAATGTGCCAGGTGCTGGCAGGGCCTAGAAGGACTGACTTGCAGGACAGAGATTTTATTTCATCTAAGCATTTTTTTTTTTTTTTTCCTGAAAGAAAACTAGCTTGGATAAACCACATTGCTTGAAAATACGTTTGTTTTTTTTTCCATCTCTACAATAAGGGGATTAGAAGAGATGATTTTCTAAGATATCTTTTTGGCTGGACGATACTGCATATGAGATCTATTCTGGGCAAAATAAAAGCTTGGTAGGTAGCCCCTGTGGCTCCCCGCCCCCCACCAGTCTCCATTCTCTTTGCTATTAGAAAATGAACAGAGTGATGTTTATAGAATGCAAATATGACTGCATTATGCCCTGGCTGAACGTTCTTCAGTGACTCCCCTTACTTTCAAGAATAAAAACATCAAGTTCACATAAGGCTGGCCTGATCAGTCCCCAAGATCTCTCTCCCTGGAGGATGAGCACAGAGGGAGAGAAGGCCTTTTTGTTTCCCTCTCTGTACACTCCTCAGCATCTGGCCCCAGGCTGGGAGTTGCTCGTGAAACCCTTGTTGGATGAATGAAAGAATGGACACGTCACAGTAGGGGATGCTGGAGCCACGACTTCAGTGAAGATTGTTTCTGGGGTGTAGGCATATGTGTGTGGGTCTGCAGGGCTTCCCTGACATCTTTGGGCACAATCTCCACATGGTCTCTGAGTCCTGTTGTTTTGGGGGGCTGGACCTGGTTGTATAGAGGCCATTGTGTGCATGCACCCCCACATTTATGTGTGTTTATGTGTATCATTGATGCCACTTGCAATCAGTAACCTCTTGTGAGCACGTTCTATGATTCAGGCCATGAGCTGGATGCTAGAAATGAATCAGACACCATTGTAATGTTTGAGTAGTTTAAAGAGGAGCTATATATGCAAACAAACCACCAAAAATGTTTCAAAAGTAAAGTGTATGAAGAAAGAAACTGTTTTCTCCCAGGTGGTGTCAATAGCTCCATTCTCTTGCGTCCCAATGACCATCTACTTAGCGTGTGCCAAGTCCATTCATTGTCTCATTCCACTTTCACACCCATCCCATCAGGTGGGCACCGTTATTATCATCTCTGTTTTTACAGATCAAACTTGTGAATATTCAGAGACAGCATGTAATGTGTTCAAGCTAGTAAACAACGGGGCAGGTCTGAATCTAGGCCTGACTTCAAAGCCTATTCTTTTGGTCATGAACCTGTTCTGTTTACCAGGAACTAGTCCTAACTGAGTAACTTGTTAAGGGGACAGGCAGGGCAAATCACCTCAAATACCGGTGGACTAAAAATACTTTTTATTATTGACATTTTCAATCATATACAAAAGTAGATAATAAATCCTGTGTACCCATCACATTACCCATGTTCAAACATTAGCAAGACTAAAGCTTATAGCCTCTGAAAAATGACATCCACAGGTCTGTGTCTTGGGATAGAGCACAAGGTGGAAGCCAGGGAGACATTTATCTTTCCAAAGCACAACCCTGTGGAGTTCAAAGATAATGGAATGGGTGCATGGCTTGTTCAAGGTTGAAACGCTTGGTGTCTGGGGATCTGTTGATCAGGGTACATGTGCTCATTAAATCCGGCATTTATCTACACCTGCCTGGTGCTCAGTGCAGCGTTGAGGGTTGGGGGCTTGGGAGCTGAGCAGGATGGGGAAGATGCTTAGGCAGGAGGGGTGTGGGAGTGGGGCATGGGCGGGGAAGGAAGCGGCATGGAGCTGGGCTTGAGGGATGGGCGGGAGTTTGGCAGAAACAGACAGGAAGTGAGAAATGCTGAGGTGGGAAATTCAGCACCTGCAAAGGTGGGGCTGGGAACGGGTGCTGGATCAGTCTTCTGGGTACAGGCCCTGGAGTTGAGATGAATGTAAACTCAGTGGAAGGTTTGGTCCAAACAAGGTTCAACAGGGGCTGTCAAGTTCATCGCTTTGGGGGCGATCTGCACCCTCTGCAAGGGCCCTCTCAGTGCATCTGAATAATTCACCATAGGGGAAGGCAGTAATCTCGGGTAATCTCAGGAGCCCGTCCCTTCCTCACACCCTCCTTGCAGCCTTTGCTCTTCCTCCCACTGGGACGCCTCCCTCCTGTCACCTTCATGTGTTTGGGCCTCAACTCAGGTGTGGGTCCCTGCAGGCCCTTCCTTCTCCAGGCTGGAGGCCACCTGCAGGGCATGCATCCTGTCCTGTGCCACCCATGTCTCCTGTTTCTCAGGGGTGTCCTTTCCAACACTCCATGCCCAGTGCCCAGCAAAGCCTGGCACGCGGGAGGCGCCCAAGCTAAAGGAGTTTCTAGGCAAATTCATAACTTTATGAAAGGTTTAGGTAGCTGCTGATAAACCTTAATTTTCACTGTGGGGTCGACTCTGCTGAGGTTATAAGGGCTGATTTTCTCTGCTAAGTTGCGTTTCCCTATCACTGACACAGTCTCAGGAAAAGAATTGAAACGGTTCATGAATGGCACACTCGAGCTAGCTCTCATATCAATGTGTGTGGACAGTGAGTGATCAGCCCTTTCACACGGGAGAGAGAGGAAATGTCAACCAAATGCCACCAATGTGTTCTGAGATTACCTAGCCACACACCCGCTGCTTCGAGACGGAGTTTTTAGGTCAGATGTATTTAGCATTACAAACATGTTGACTGTAATTAAGATAATGTCCAGCCGCATTGGAGAGATGCTGCTTAAACACACACTTGCTGTTTGCTGTTAAACTGGGGAAGGCGAGGGAGGAAGCACCATGCTAACTCCACTGAAACAGATGTGGGCTTTTCCCAGCCTGATGGTCCGGTTGCTATAGAACAGCGTGTGCCTGAGGGTGGCGAGAGGACTAAAGGGGATCCACTCTGAGAGGGGACACAGGGGCAATAAGGTGACATTGTGCTTAAGAATCCTGGTTGTATTCAGTCAAGGCAAGCACACACTTTAATGCCATTTGCAGCCATTACACCCATTTTGAAATTAAAGCTTATTTGTTTGCTCTTGGGACTGTACAATTTGGAATGCATGTACTTAATGAGGTTCTGTCAAGTAAAGGAGTAGAACCTCTGGTTTGGGGACCCAAAACATGCTTTCCTGCCCCACTCATGGGAGTGTAAACTGATATGCCTAATGGGGAGGGAACCACACTTCAAAACGTGTACACAATTCAACCCAGCAGTTCCACATGTCGGAACCTGGCTTCCCTGCACCGTCACCAAATTTTTGTGTAAGTGTAAGTTTTCAAATCCATTGGGTAAATAAGTCCCTAGAAGAGAATGCAATAGCTCATAGATTTTAGAACCCTAAGAATGGGTTTGGAATTGTTCCTTCTACTTCTAACTTCTGGAAGAGATTAGAGGGAACTGGCATTCTTTCTTTCTTAAATATTTGCTAGATTTCACTAGTGAAACCCTCTGGGTCTAATGCATTCTTCCTTGGAAGGTTATTAATTATTGATCTGATTTCTTTAATCAGTATAGGGTTGTTCTGGGTACGTCATTTTCCTTGTATGAGCTTGATAGTTGTTTGTCTTTTGAGAAACTGGTTTATTTCCTCTAGGTCAGTGGTAGGCAAACTGCGGCTCACTGTGGCTCGCGAGCCGCATGCGGCTCTTTGATTCCTAGGTTATCAAATTTGGGGCATTGAGTTGTTCATAGTGTCCCTTTGTTATCTGTTTAATGTCCACGAAATCAGTACTGATAGCCTTTCGTTCATTTCCAATACTGCAATTTGTGTCTCCTCACTCTTTTCCTTGATTTATCAATTTTTAAAAAGCAATTGTATTGATTCTTTCAAAGAATCAGCTTGCGGTTGTGTTAAATTTCTTTAGTGCTTTTCTCTTTTCAATTTCTTTGACATTGACATCTGCTCGTTAGTTTTTATTATTTCTTTTGCTTGCTTTAGGCTTAAGTTACTCTTGGTTCTCTGGCTCCCCAAGGTGGAAGCTCAGGCTGAGCATAGATTTTTTTTTTTCTTTTGGTACCTGCATTTAATATTACAAATTTTCCTGGAAGAACTATTTTGGCTACATCCCAAACATATAAATAACAATATTTCCATTTTTCATTTAGTTCAAAATATTTTTTAACTTTACTTGAGACCTCTTCTTTGACCCATGTGTTATTGTATTTAGAGAGCTTTTTAATTTACAAATATTTGGGAGGTATCTTTCTGTTATTGATTTCTAGTTTAATTTCACTGTGGTCTGGCAACATAACTTTGTATGTTTCTGTTTGATGTGTTCTGTTCTGTGGCCCAGAAGGTAGTGTCTCTTGGCCAATGATTCATATGAGCTTGAGAAGAATGTGTTTTATGCTCTTTTCTAATGGAGAATTCTGGCCATTCTACATGTAAAAATAGTCTGTGTGGCACAGACAGACTGAGAACCAGGACTGTCTGTCCAGGTGCAGTAAGTTAGTATTACCTATTTGGTTACCTACCTATTTATAGGTTATTTGCAAATTTCTCAACAACCTTATGAGTGGAGGTCCTACAGATGAGTCAACTGAGGCTCACAAAAGTACTATCACTTGCCGGAGATCTTTCTGCTCTTAAGCACCATATTCCAGGACTGGCAGCACATCGCAGCTCTTTCCACAACACACTTGTATGGTCACACCGTGCTCCTCTCGTTCTGGGGTGATTGATTAGTTGGAGTTTTATGGAGGACAAGCAAGTCCTCTTTTTCAATCTTGCTGAATTAATCAGTGGAGGAGGCAGAGAGACTTATATGGGTGAAAAGAAGAGTCATCTTCAATCTGAACAAAAGGAATGTAGGAGGAACTAGGCAAGAGTGGATTAGTAATAGGGCATGGGCTAAAAAATATGACATTTGAAGTCAAGGGCAATTAGAAGTTCAGTTTCAAAGAAAGTTAAGTCGTTTGAGGAGTGAGGAAGAAAGCTGAAGTTTGTTGGTGCTTCTATGTGTCAGGCACTGTGCTGGGCACATTTGCATCCAATCCCTCTTTTAATGTCCAGAACGAGCTTGTGAAATGTCCCCATAGCCTGTAGACTCTCCCTCCTACCTCTGGCCCCCTGCATAATGATGCTTCCCAGGAAAGAAGAGGAGAATCCCAGAAGATAAAGTGATGGAAAATTCTGGAAAGAAATATAGGATGGTGCTTGGGTATCCGAGACTGTGGGAATTGTGCCATTCCTGGGCTTTAGGAAGAATTGGGGGCATAGAAGGTAAATGGTAAGTGTACCCTAGATACCAAAGATAAAGGCTGTACAGTTGTTTAAGACCTGCAGATAATCCTTTAATGTCCTTCTAGCACGTAGTCCAGAATTCAGTCTGCAGTTCAACTTGGTACTATTTTAAAGTTGTGGCATTTTCATCAGGAAGAAGCAAACAGAGTGGTCTCTATATGTGGGTGAATGGGTGAATGAATGTGAGGTATATGGATGGGTGGGTGGATGGATGGATGAGTGAGTGGACTGGTGGGTGAATGGATGGCTAGAATAATGTCTGGAAGGAACAGTGTTAAGAGAATTCCTGAGACACAGTGTCAGCAGAATTGAACGTGACCAGGCTCTTATGTGTTTGGTTGTCCACAATCTGTCAATATTCTCCTATGGTGACGACACTTCTGAATTTCTACTTGTGGAACACTAGTCAACTGGACTATGAATCTTGAAAAAAAATGTGGGCACAGAGCCCGTTAGCTGGAGTTCAACAAGCCAGACACAGTCACTTTATCACTATGAGCCCCAGTTGCCTCATCTCCCAGAAAAGGATGCAAACCCCCATCTTGCAGGGTGGATGTGAGGATTAAATAAGACAATAGTAATATTATGGTTGATCCCTAGAGAGAGAGCTCTTGCTATGTGCCAGGAACTGTTCAGTGTCCCACATATGCCAACTCGTCACAATGCAACGAGACACAGTTACTATCACAGTCTTCATTCTACAGAAGAGAAACCGAGGCAGACAGGTAAGAGACTGGACCAAGGCCTTCAGCTGGTAAGGCAGATCAGGGCTTCCCACCCCGACAGGCTGGTTCCGGAGCATGTACCTTTTACCCTGTCACTCTGCAGCCTCTGTACTGCATAAAGTGCTCAGCACGCAGCCCCCGGCATGCGCTGGCTGGGCAGGTGGTTAATGTTAGCTTCTGTTATTAGTGACTTGCTGTTGAACACATGCCATGGCGTGGTCTATGGGAAGACAGAATATTAAAAGGAACACCAAGTGATCTTTTTTTTTATTCTGCAGACCACCAGGGACACACGACAGAAGATAGTGTTCATATGGGGACATGTGCCAATGATGGTAAGGGACATTGTGGGGAAGCTTTGGCATCCGATGTGTGGTAGGTGCACTCAATTGCAAGTAACAGAAAACACAACCGTAATGAGCTTAACCCATAAAAAAGAGAAGACGAGTTGTTTATGTCGCTGCACAGTGGGGACATTGGATGGGCGTGAGCATTGTTGGATGCAGCTGCTCAATATCATCGAGGATCCATAGTGCTTTTCTCTCCGTGTCTCCTCCATGCTGTGCCAGCTTCATCCTCAGCCTGTCGCCTTTCTTGTAGCAGCTGTAAGAAGGCTGCCAAAGTCTGGGATGTCATGCCCACGTCTGGTCAGAGAGACAAGGTTGCTTCTAGACACTTTCTCCAGAGACCAACATCTCCCTTTCCTGAAGCCACCAGAAACATCTGCCATCTCACTGGCCCCAAATGCATTTCCTGTTCATCACAGAACCAGTGGGTCATGGGCTGGGAATGAGGTTGTGCTTATTGGTTTGGCTTGAGCCCCCCGTTGCAGCCCCAGTATCAAGGCTGGTGGTAGGCAGTGGTTCAGCGAGGGAATCCAACTACTGAAAGAGGGAACAGGGTGCCAGGAAAGAAATGGTTTTCTGAGCTTCTGGAAGAATCAGCATGTCTCATGGCTCCCATACAAGTGTCAGGGAATGGAAGGCCATCTCGGCACGTTTGCTGCCTCATCACCTGGGTGAGCTTTGAAATGTGTGTCTCTACCACAGTGAGAGATTACCTCACACCTGTCGGAATGGCTGTCATCAAGACAACAAATGACAAGTGTGGTGAGGATGTGGGGCAGAGGGAACTTTTATGTGCTCTTGTCATCCCTTAGTTCATCCATGTCTCTAGGTGCCTTTCTGCTAAAACGGCCAGGATGAGTAGTTGCAACAGAAACCACCTGGCCTGCACAGTCTGAACTATTTACTACTGGGTCCTTTATTAGAACAGGTCATGGACGACAGCTGTAGGTTATGAGCTACTTAGGGCAAAGCATGGGTCTTGTTTAACTCTCTTCCTGGCACCTCGCCCTGAGCCTGGTGAATAGTAGTCATGAGTGTTGGGAGATGAGTAACTGAATGGGGATAAATGAGTGCAATGCAAGCTCATTTGGTAGGTGGTGGGCCCACCTAATGGGAAACCAGCCAGCCTCTGACCTCGCTCCCTAAGTGCAGGCCACAGCTCCAGGACAAATCTAGCAAAGTGCCCCACCCCCTATCCCCTGCACCTGCCCTCATTTCTGCTAGGCCATATTTTGGAAAGAGGGAAGTTTTTTTTTGTGTGCAGCTCAGATGATTAAAAATGAGTTATCTAAGTACTGCTCCTCTCAGGGAATCCTGAGTGGTGCTGGAGGAGAAAAAACAAAAAACAAAGAAAGAAAAGAAATTGCTGGGTTAGTGCTGATTCTCAGAGTGGAAGCACTTGGTCCATAATGTTCAATTCCATGTGCTGCAGACACATCTGGGGCCGATCCTGCTGACTTCAGTTATGATCCCATAGGTCTTACATGAAGAACTCATTCCCAGCCATGTTTAGACCTGTAAAGTTTTCTAGCACAGTGAATACTAGTAACCACAGCTAACAGGCATTGAGCACTTGCTGTGTTCTGGGACGTGGCTTATGGCCGCCGTGTCTTACAAAAATCCTGTGGGGTAGTTCCAATTAGCCCCCATTTTATAGCTCGGAAAACTGAGGGTCCAAGAGGGAAGTGACTCGCTGGAGTTCACATTGCTGCCAAGTGGCAGAACAGGGATTTGACGAGGTCTGTTGGACTGCACATCACATGTCCTTTCTACTCAGTCAGGAGATTAGTAATGGTAATAATCATAAAGTGGACTTGTTGATTGGAAGCTGGGTTTCAAAGGCCAAGCTCCTTTGGAATGAGCAAAGAGAGGAAGGAAGGTTCCCTAACTTAGGAAACGTGATTCCAGGATTTTGACACAGCTAAATGGAAATGGACTGGCTTTTAGAGTCGTGCCACAAGCACAAAGGCGCGCTGGAAGCCCCGGACTTCCCCGCTCAGCCCACGTGTCACTGGTCACCTTGCTTGCCTCCCTCTGACCCGTCACAGCCTGCCCTTATCCTGCCTGTCCCAGGCGCTCTCCTGGTTATCTCTCCCCACTCTGCTTCTCTTCCGTTCCCACTGCTACTTCCCAGGCTTGGGATATAGCTAACCCTGGTCTCTCCACCCCCTCCCCCTCAAGCACAAGGACCTTCTGTCCCAGAGAAGGCCATCCTTCCAGTCTTGGCTCCCTCATCACCCTACTCTGATCACATGCCCTTCTGCCTTCAGCAACCATTCCATCTCTGGTGATAGCACCTTCGGGTTCTCTTAGAGGGCCCTCACCTTTCCCACTCTTATCCACGGTGTTCAGCAAAACACAGCCTAGGAGTCTCTGCCTATACAGATATGTGTTGAGTGATGAAAGCTAAGAATATGCTCAGAAAATTCTTCTAAAATGAAATTTCATTTGAAAATCATATCTTGTAGCTAATAACTCCTTTATGGTCACTCTACCTTCCTTTTTTTTTTTTTTAACTGAAATGTACCTGCCCATGATATGTTAAAGGGATCACAGATAATTATTCAGGTCTTAAGGTCTGCCCCTGAATAGCTTCCCTTTATAGCAAGTGAAGAATGTTGGATAAAATAAAAGGGAAAGGGAAGAAATATTTTGTGCCAATCTAGGGACATTATTTTATTTAATTCTCATCACAGCCCTAGAGGAAGGCAGTGTTCGCCTGGATTTGCAGAAAGAGAAATGAATAAGGCTCAGGGACACAGTGGGTAAGGGGCAGGGCTTATTTTTAAACTCTGACTCCCTAACCCTTGAGAATTAAAATTTCATCCAACTTAAAAACTCTCATCACAAGAAAAAAAAATTGTACAACTATTTTTATTGCTTTGGATTTCTAACATTTCTGAATATGTAGTATTTTCTGGTTTAGAAATCACAAAATACAAAAATAAACATGGTGAAAAGTCTTCTTCCCCTAAACCCTCCATCTATCAGTTTCAAGCAACCCTTTCCCCCAACACATAGGTAGCGCTTGTTATTAGTTTCTTGATGTTCTTTCTTTCCCAAAGTGGAATGACTGGATACAAGGGTAGAGGTAAACAGGTGATAGTAAAAATGGGGGAACCTGGGATTATGCAAACACACCTTATGCATTTGATTTCACTGTGTCTACATCTGAGTCAATTGTGTTGCTACTCTTTTGATGGAGAGGCAAGACCTTCATATATGTGTCCATTTTTGGAATTTGTGTTGTCTTTCTTGCATTCACATCATGCACGATGCACTCTTTGAAATGTCTGGGTTAGAATTCTGTAAAAGAAGCAAGAACACAGAGGTGTTTGTGAAACCGTCTGGATGCAGCATCCTGGGTTTCTAAGATTTCTGCCCCCTCCGCGTCTTTCCCTGCTGGCTCGCCCACACCTCATTCGATGGCCACAATTTTGCATGTGCGATTTGCTTTGTGTCTTTAGCCTTTCCAAAGCCCTCAATTCAGTTTTCATTGAAACAGCTACTCTCTTACTTATCCCACTCATATTTAATTGGTTTTTATTATGCTTATTTTAATTAAGTAATTAGAAAAACAGTTCAAGTGGTCCCAGTGGGCTTGGGAACAAATAGAAATCACTCTTGGCAAGCAGACAGATCCATTGGTGAGAGTGTTGGGACAGAGCATGGGAGGGTGGCCCAGGGCAGTGAGAGCTGATGCCCGGGGCATCAGTGCCCATGCTTTTTTTTTGGAGGGGTGCATGCTGGGTTGGCTAAGAGGAGACGTTTGGAGGAATTCTGTGCCAGTTTAAATGCACGCTCTCCATGTCTTCCACAACAACCACTGTCAACACCATGGATTTGACTTGTGTGTGTTCAGTTCTGGGTCATATGTGTATCTGTGTAGCCATGACTGCCATCAAGGTCCAGGGCTATTCCACCACCACAGGTATCCACCTGGTGCATCAGATTTGCCTACGTTATACTGAAAAAAAAAAAAAAATCCTCCAAGCTTAAAAAGCTAGCAGTTTTATCTCCCCACCACTCAGGTGGTTGAATAAATACTCAGTTCTATTGTCTTCTAATGTTCTCTAGTAGAGGACATTAAGATGAGACTATTGTCCCAATTTCAGCTGAAGCATGAATACAGGTATTTCATTCCAGATTGAGGCTCCCACTCAGAAATTTCAATGTAGATGGTCTAGAACTGTTAGGTGGCTTTAAAATCCTTTATCCATATCAAGGCTATTTAAAAAAAAAAAAGAGTTGGCAAGTAAAGGAGATTTTGGAAAAGCATTTTCTTGCCTGGAAAATTCCGATGAATTTCGAGAGCAGCCTTCAGCAAATGGGCGGGGCAATGTGGTCTCTGAAGAATCCAAGGAAGGGCTGTGACATAAATTGTTGGGTTTAATCATCTGTCAGGTCCAGAGAGGATGATGTGAGCTATGACATTCTCAGTCATGGTCACTGAAGAACTTGTTTATTCTGCTTGTGTTGTCTTCCTTCTCTTGTTCAACCTTGAAGGGGTCATTGGTTGTAGCTACAGACTTGTGGGAAAAATGGAAGGTGGCTGGGAGAGAAGGCCGAATGCCCCTTTTCTGACTCTGTAGACTTCCTGCCAATCAAGGCTTGAACTGAGGAGAGAGGGGAAACCTTATGTATAAAGCAAGTGAAGGAATTTTTTTATGACAGCATTATGACATAGGACTTGACATTTAAATGACCAAATCAAGGAAGTGTTTTGAGAATTAAAGAGAACTGAGCTTTGAAGTGTCCAAGGAGCAGAAGGAACAGGGGGTCTGTCTGTGAGGAGGACCCATGTGAGGCTTGGCACCATTGTCCCCCCCTTCATAGTGAGGAGGCTGAGGATCATAGAGGATGGCCACTTACCTAAATCCTCACAGGTAGAAAAGGGCAGCTCCAACCCACATTTGAGAACAGCGTCTGAGCCCCTTCTCTGGGATTTTGTCCCCTTCCCTGGGGCCCTTGTGTTGGTGAAGGGGAGATTTATGGACTGACTAGCTGGTGGAACTTGTTATCCTAGGAGGTTTTAGGAGCTGAAAATATACATCGCTTAAACACGTGTTTAGACACACACAAGGTTGGTAGATTTGTAATGCCTTGTGTGCACCAAGGGAATTTCCAGGGAACATTTGTTATTCTGGTAATGGCAGGGCATCGATACCTTCTCTGTCCGCAATGCTTTCAGGGCGCTCTCCTGGGCATGCTCTCTTGTTTGACACCGCCACGCCACTTCTCTAACTTGTACACAGGAGAGCCAGGAGTAAGGCATGTGCATTCAGAGCAGTGACATGTGCTTGGCGTCCGCTATTTGTCCACACGTGAGGTAGGCACTCTTATACTATTTTATTGAGCCAAAAGGAGAGAGAGGTGAGAGAAAGAACTCCCCAGGTCCATGCAGGTTGTAAGCTGTGCAGTCTGGGTTCTGTCTTTGCCCACCCTGTTCCTGGGATGCTTTGCTCTAGTGTTGGCCAAACTTTGGGACAGAGGGAACTGGTGTGGTTATTTTTTTGGTCACTTCATTCAATATGAGACATTTTCTCCCCTTCCTTTTTCTGATTTTCCTGTGGTTTCTGTGAAAAGGTTAAAGAAGAGAAAAATAGATGGTGAAGTCAAGGAAAGTTGCAGACTTGTTTTTTCCCCTTTACTAAGACTGTTTTTGTTTATTTGGGGGAGGGGTTGTGAGCTGCAGGTTTCAGGATTATGAATTGGGAAGGGCACAGCACCAAGGGTATTCTGGGTGGGAAAAGAGTTAGTGTAGGTTAGTGCAGATGTGTGAAGTGTGCAGATGCCAAGGTCCAGGAAGAGAGAGGGGGCAGATCCCAGACAGCCATGTGAGCACACACTTCAGAGAACATGGGAGGACTAGTCCCTGGGCTTCTTCTGCCCTCACCCCCAGAGAGAGGAGGACTGTGGGGGTGACACTCAGCGTCTGTAGATGATTTCACTACTGTGAAGTGATTTTACTACTTGTTCGGAAGCACAGTTTGAGAGCTGCTTGCAAAGTTGGGGTACAGAAGGGGTGAGGAAGAGAATGCTGTTTGCTCAGGCTAATACACATCTCTAGGCACGCTGTGTGCAAGCCTTGTGAGAAAACCCTTAAAGAAATAATCCTTTCGCAGACTGAAGGAAGACATGGAGGCAACTCGTTTTTCTTTCTTTTTTCCCCTAGTGTTTACTGCAGTAAGAATCACCCTTTCTTATAGACTTTAGCTCCAAATTTAATGTCCCTGGCGCCTTGGAGTCTAAAAGAAGTATGAAGAAGATGTAACGTTGTCCAGATTTTAAAATCTTAAGAGAATTTATTGACAGCATGATGCCTGCTGAAATTTTTCATTCATTCAATACTATTTATTAGATAACCCATATGTACCAGGTTATGTCCAAAGCTTAGTTCAAAGAATTAATTTGCAATGTTCATATGTTTATACTGCAATCTTTACTACATTACAAACCCTCACTGAGTTCCATATTCCTTGCATCACCATAACAACCCACGTCGCATGCTAAGTGCTGGGAAGTGGTTGAAAATGATGGGAAGGAGAGAAACCTAACAAGTCTAATTGAAGCACATTATCCAGCTCTAGTCCCCGAGCTCTGGGCAGGTCACGGGTGGATGTGGGCCATGGTGCCCAAAGATGGCTGCCATGGTCGTCCGTCATCATAGATGAGATCAATATCAAACCAGCAGAAACAAACCTTACATGTCAACCAGGGGAAGGGGAGCTAAGTTCTGTGATGGTGGTGGCATCTTGGTGTGTTTATTGCTCAGTGATTCTCTTTAGAGATAAGAAAATGTAGATAAGAGAAGACTCTGTCATTGCCTGGTCAATTAGCCGGAGATGATTCAACTCTAGACCCTTGTCATTTAAACACCATGCATGCTGATTGGACTCTCTTCTCGAGATTGCAATAAAGTCAAAGGTAAAGTAAGATACAACCCAGTGATAGAATAAAGGACCTAATGGGAGGGACTGGAAAATATGTGGAAAAAGGACATTTCTATTTTGAAAGACTGTAACATTTGAATTCAAAACTTAGTTCCAAGTTTCCTGGTGAACCTTGGAAAAGAAGGCAATATTAACGCTGACATAGCTCTTGGAGCCTGGTGGAAGGGAGGCTACAAATTAATCAGAACCACTGCTCTGGGCTGTGAGAGAATTTGTCGCATGACCCTCTGCACTGAGGCACGAAACTCCAGGTCATTTTGTGGAAATATTTATTTTATTTTCATTTTATTGATCTAATTAATTTAATAATTGGAATTCAATGAAAGCCTGCCTAAGGACTTGCTTAGATGACAGACTATCCTATGACCATTGACATGGAATGTCAAACAATTTCTAATGACATGAAAAATATTCACAGTACAGTGTGAAGAAAAAACAGTCAGGGGAAGCCAGGATGGCTCAGTGGGTTAAATGCTCACTTTGCAGTACTGGGGACCCAGGATCGAATCCCGGCCCCGGCCTGTGCAGACCGATGTGCTAAACTGGGGAGTTCCCCCAGTTCAGTTCTCTCTCTCTGTCTCTGTATCTCTCTCTGTATCTCTCTCTCTCTCCCTCTGTCAAAAAACAAAACAAAACAAACAAACAAAAAAACAGTCAGGGTCAAAAATGTCTACTCATCATAATCTAACAAAGAAGACATTGAAAAAGACTGAAGAAGTATCCCAAATGTGACCATGAGCAGCGAAAGGGGGCAATGGAGCGAAGCCTTAGTGTGGCTGTGATGACCCAGTGTGTACCTGGGAATAGCAAGTGAGCCATGTTCCTGTCACCTAGAGAAAGGAGCCAAGGCAGGAAGGATCTCTGCTTCCCTGTTCAGAAAAGACAAAAAGAGGCCGGCATCTCTATCTCCAGCCATTCCTATGGGTGCCGAGCACTCAGGTGCCCTCCAGCATTTTTGCTTCTGACTCAAGTGGGTTGACTCTGAAGGTGGAACTTATCCCGTAATCTATTGGTGTCCCCGACTCTCTTTGTTCTATGTAGGCCGCATCCCAAACACATGAAATCATCTTCACAAAAACACCTTTGGGTAATTTCTGATCATTTGCCATGACTGCGTAGGCAGTTTTACAGGTCCAACTCCTATTCAGATGAGTGTCACATACCCCTGCCCCCAGAAGCGCCCCACAGATCTGTCACATCCCTGCAGCTGTGGTCAAGACTTTGGTTCCTCTGACTTTGACCACTAAAATATAAGGGCACACTACTAGGAATTGCACTGATCAATATGGTAGCCATTAGCCAAGTGTGGCTATGTACATTTACACTAATTAACATACATTTAAATTAAGTAAATTTAAATGACATTTAAATTCAGTCCCTCAGTTGCATTGGTCATGTTTCAAGAGTCCCGTAACCACATGTGGCTCCTGACTTGTACACTGAACATCACAGATTTGGGTCATTTCCATCATCCTAGAATGTTCTACTGAACAGCAATGGTCCAGTAGCTCAGAGAAGCTGAGTGACTTGTCCAGGATCCTATGGCTCGAGAGGTCTGGGGTTAAAATTTAAACTTAAGGCTGCCTGAGTCTAGATCCTCTTTTCATTTTTCTTCCGTGCCCTTGAACACAACTAACTTTACCTCTCTCAGCCTGTTCCTTAATCTGTAGAACAAAAATAAAACCCTCAAAAGGCTGTGAGGAGGATTAAATGAAATCATGTCTATAAAATGCCCACAACAGCAGATTAGTGTTGGTTCTCAGTAAATTTGGTTTCCTCTCCAGCTTTGGCAGGGGCTAGAAAAAAAAGCAGTGCAAAGATTAATGAGCTCTTTCTAATACTTCCAATACTCAAAATAGGAGGAAAATGGCCTGAAAATAGATGGAAGACCCTTCCTGGTAAACACATCAATGATCAAACACCTCCACTGGAAAGACAATTAATTTTGATGTGAGATACCAAGGATTAGCTAATTGAACTCCAAAGACAGCATTTTTGTTTGGAAGATAAAAATAATTTCACATGCAAGTGGGACTTTAAAAAAAAAAGGTGTGGGGAGTCTATTCATTTTCTGATTATTTATAACTGAGAGACAGGGAAGAATCCATTAGACATTAAAGCTCCACACTTAATAGCTGGATCCGTTTTCTTATAAATGCTACTTTCAAGATGAAAAAGGCATGCTTCTGAAAATGTGTTATCTTGGAGTGCAAAGTGAAGTACCCTTGACTAACTGTGAGGATGCTGGTGAGAGCCTTCCCACTCCCATTCTGTGACCTCAAGAAGTCCCCTCTCCTCTCTGGGCTCACTGTCCCCTCTGGGAAGAAAAAATTAGATAAGGGGGGTTTAGGGACCTTTCACCTCTGATGGTAGAGAATTCATAAAGACTGATTTAAAAGAATGATTTTAGCAATCAGAAGTAGCCTGCTTTATCTCTCACAAACACCAGTGCTTAAACATGCTTTAGAAATCTTCACTGGTAGGGGAGGATTTTTGTGCCTTATCATTATTATTATTATTATTATTTTTGCAAAAGTGGGAGATGTTTTTTTTTAATGACATCACTGATGAAGACATATTAGACCAGCCACACAATAGAATTTGCTGCTCTAGATTAAAAGAGAATGTATGGATCCTTGATTGAGAAAAGTTTCCTAATACCCGTAGTGCAAAAGATACGTACATTCATTCATTCATCCATCCATTCATTCATTCATCCATTGATTCGGAAAATGCTGATTCGGCTCTGATGGTGCATCCCAGGCAGTGTTTTAGGCACTGAGGATGTGACGCTGAGCGAAGGAGACAGAGCCCTTGTTCACAGAGCTTACATTCTAGGCTTGGAAATCAGATCGCCAACGAGAAAAGAACTGAACGAACCAGGCGATGATAAACACACTAACACAGCATAAATGCAAGGTGGGGAGAGGAAGCAGGACGTGGCCCAGGACGGTGATGTCGCAGGTGGTGGCATCAGCTGAGGCTTCTCGAAGGAGGTGACACTGAGGCAGACTCCTGCATGAAATGAGGAAGTAAGTCTGCTGAAGATCTGGTGCTAGAAGGTTCCAGGCAGGGGGAATAGCCAAAGCACAATCCTGAGAGGAGAGGAGGCTTCAGAGGTTTGAAGAAGAGAAAGACGGACCAGGGCTAGAGCCAGGGGGGGAGCTGAACAGGCCAAACGGAACGAGGAGGGAGGGAGTGAGGTGGCCAGAGAGGTGACCAGAGGTCAGCCAGCTATGGCCTGTCAGCTAAATCCAGCCTGATGGCTGAGTTTTTCAATAAAGTTTTATTGGCACATAGTCACACCCATCCCTGTACTCTGGTCTGTGGCTGCTCTAAGGAAATCAGGAATTCTGGGTCACTCACCAGCTAACCTTGAGCACATACCTCTGCCGTTTACACTCAGTTCAGAGCACGGGCATGATGCTTCTCACTCACTTGTTGTCCTCAGAAAGTCTCCCACGACAAAACAGTGTCCAGCAAGGTCTTGCGTTGAATGCTGTCATCAATGTATTTCCCAGATAAATTTGCGTAGAAAACGGTAGGAAAAGTGCCGCATAAAAATAGGCACAGTACCCTTTGGATCCATGAGGCTATACAGGGTTTGAAATTTTTCTTTTAGCATGTGCGCATTTTTCCTAAGTGTTTTAATATAAAGATGGCCACTTCTATAATAAAATAAAAAGTTAATATTTCAACAGTAATAATGGTGGTCACACTAGCTGGCATATAACAAACACTCGCCTGGGGCGCAGCACCATGCCGGGCATGTTGCAGGTGGCACCCCACTTCTCACAGCATCCAGTGTCCCCTAAACCCAGGACGTGAAGGCACGTGTCTGGGTGCATGCAGCTAGCAACCAGGGTCTTTCAAACTCCAGAGCTCATGCTTCCAAATTTTTTGTTTGTCTTATTTTTGTCCTTCTGAAATGTGTCCTAAGGAAATGCTTTGCAATGAAAGATGCTCCGTGCAGACAGTGCGCTCCCAAAGATGTTGAGCCTCCTCAAGTGACAACTTTGTAAGAAATACGGTGGCATGCCGCACAGAGTGGGAAGGTTTCGCACATGCAAATGATCCTTGTACGGGGTACAGGTCATGAAGCATGTATTTTATTTTCATTTGAATTTTCCCTATGCCCTTTGAAGTGATAGATGTTTTAGTCCTAGAATAGAAAATGCAGTTGATTTCTTTAAAAACAATCTCACTGAAAAGCCAGCGTTCCCTTGGCAAGGCAGCAAGATGCAAAAGTCCACAGCATTTTAAAACAAAAACATAACAACCGACCGTTTGGGCAGCCCTCAGAACCCAGAGCCGTCATCTCAGGTTTTGAAAAGTGAGCAGGGATAATGCTACTCAGACCTTCGGGTCTCTGATGAGATTATTTCGATACATCCCCGGGACTCTGATGGACGTGCTTTCTCCTCACGGCTCCCCAGGTCCCGAAAGGGCGCGCTTGCACCGTGGCGTGTTGGCAGCAGGCTACACCTGGCCTTGCTGTGGAGCAGCCACTGTGTCCTCATTTCTGTCTGGACTGCTGTCACCCTGAGCCTCACGTACAGGCCTTAGAAAAACGAAGCTGGCCTTCTTTAGCATCATTTTCTCAGACCAGCCACATGGTTTCTCTGGGGGGTTACTTGAGTCTTTCCCACCAGGTCATATGTCAACCAAGGAAGGGATGGATGCAGGTGAACTTGGGACACATCCTTCTGTTCAGCTGTTAGGGGGCCTAGGAAGTTGTGTGACAACTCCCCATGCTTACTGTCCTCATAGTTCACCATCGGTTCCCTTCATTAATCCATTCTCTACATGCCCCTGAGTGAATTTTCCAGGAGATAACCCCCCCCATCAGATGGGTCCCGTGTTTTGTGTCGTTCAGTGGCATCTGGTCCTTCCTGGAGGATGTCTGGCCCTTCAGTGTGGCATTCCCGGCCCCTCTGCCTCAGCCTTCTTTACCCACTGCGCCTGTAGCTTTCTCCAGGAGGCAGCAGGAGGGAGGGAAAAGCCACCCACAGGGCAAGCAGGGAGACTCGGCAGCCCCAGCGGGACTCCGAGCCAGCCCCGTAGCCCTTAGTGTGCTAGCAAGCCTGGGAACCATAGGGTGCTAGCAAGCCTGGGAACCACAGGGTGCTAGCAAGCCCGGGAACCACAGGTCAGGCCGTGGGGAACCGCTGTGTCCAGGACAGAGACGTGGGACAAACTAGTGCCAGTGGGGACACAGCTTCAGATGTGAGAAGATATCTGGGCGGGTGGGACTGGGGTGCCCAGTGGAAGGGCAGAGAGACCACAGAGCGGGGTCCTCTGTGGGGTCATGGCTGGGGGCTGGTTGTCATGTGTCCGCTGTGGTGGCGATGAGCCAGGGCACCTGGAGCCACTCCCGCTCTCATTCACCTTAGTGTTACACAGGACAGGAGGGCTTCAGGACGCTTGGGGACTTGCAAGCACAGGCGTTGTTGGCAGTGATACGAACAAGAAGGGGGCTCACCCCACACAACGGTGAGGGGCCTGCCCCCACTTAGCCATGGTGGATCTCACGAGAGCTGCCCTCAGGATCTGCCTAGAACTTCGCCTTCAAAACCCCCTCCCCTGTGCCTCACTATTAATTATAACTATAATTGTTCTCTGCCTGTTGTCATGCTCTACGAAGGATGAGATGATGAGATTAGATTGCAATTTGCATACATTAGACTTGAAATAAGACTTCCTTCCATTGTGCTAGCCTTGCTTGTAGGCTTCGCACCTCCTCCCTCCCCTGACCTCCTGACCCAGCCGGTGGCTGGGCAGTGGATGGAAGGATGGAAGGAGTCAGAGACACGGTGACTGAAGCTGGACTTGCACTGATGTTCCCGGGGGCTGGTGTCAGGTGTGGGGGCGGGGCTTCCGGACAGAGGGATCAACACAGGCAAGGCATAGATGCTCACAGCCCAGCCCAGTGTGTGTGCATGGGGTGGGAGTGGGGTGGGAACAGGGTGGTCCCCAGGTGGGGGTGGTGCCCCATCCCAGCAGAGAGGGAGCAGGGAGCTGCTTGCCTGGGAGTCAGAGGGGAAGGTGTGAGTAGCAGGAGATGAGAGCACAGACCAGGGCTGGACGTGGTGGTGAAGACACTGGGGCAGTGGACTTCTAGGAGCTTACACAGGTTGATGGGGTTCATCAGTCACTCGCTGAGTTTGACAGTTGCTTATTGGTTGTGCTTGGAGTCCTGGTTTTCTGGTACGAGTTCGCCTCTGTTCAGCTGACATTCAGAAGCGAGGGGCTGAGATTGACGGCTCTGAAATCAGGTTCACTGAGGCAGGTTGTCATTGATCAGTTGAGCAAACAAAATCTGCTCCTCTGGCTACTTGTTACCATGGCTACAGAAAAATCTCTCAGGTCCTAGTTCACGGGACCTTTTCTTTTCCCCTCAGGGAGAAAATATTTACGGTCCAATGTGTGATATCAGTAATTTTAATTAATGTAAATAGCTTTGATGGTCTCCGGATTTCTCAAATGTATATAAGGAGACGCTAGCTGTTTTAATCACGCACTCAAACTTCCATATCAGCATTTATAATATATTAAGCATTTCTCAGACTTGTAATTCTTGTGTTTCCCCAAGTTAATAACTTATTAGAATCTGCCTCCAATGTTATTTATAGCTCTGGAAAACTGATGCTGCTGGCTAGTCACAAATAGAAACCAGATGCCTGGATTCTTTTATTTTCTGGGAAATGCTCACAGTACATTGCTTTTTCAGATAAATGAGCAGCATTTAACAAAACTTTTTGAAATTTTATGTAAAATACAACGACAGCCAGAAATAAATAAACATTTTATTCTGAGTCAGGCTGCTACTGCTCCATGGGCTGGAAATACTTTCAAAAGTCCCACAGGGCCGGCTTGTGTGGGAAGAAAGGAGGAGAGAATGACCCTGTGGGACTTTTAAAAATACCCACACAGGCACCTGCTATGTGCCAGGCGTTTTCCTTCTGAGGAGCAGCAGGGCCGAGAAGTCCCTCTTAAGGAGAACATGAGACTGGCTTGCGGAAAGAGGTTTGGGTAAGGTGACGGTGGATGGAAACAACTTGGACTAGATTCACTTGAAAACAGATAAGGAAGGTGGGAGGGGATGGGGAAGTGGGGCTGAGGACTGGGAGGGCACCGTGACCTGCACAGGGCTGCTGTCAGCATGAGCAGGGAGGACACAGGGCATCAGAAAGCTGAGTGGCATGGTTAGAAGTTGCCCACTGAGCCACGTGTGATGTCATGCCTGAGCAGCATGTGATGTCATGCCTCAGTCCTGTCTGAGGTAATTCTTGAGCAACATGTGATGTCATGCCTAAGCCATGTGTGATATCATATCTGGTGTTTGACACCTAAACACTGGTGTGACATTTAATGAGTGATTGTTATCATTATTATTTGTATTAATATTAATGACACATATACCTGCACATCCATTTGAACCCCAAAGCACAGTGTATGTGTAAATTTGTACATGTACATGCATTGCATGTTCACAAGCTAACACACAAATGTTCACACACACTTAGGTAGGTGTGTGTGTGTGTGTGTGGTAGTTGACCAAGTAAACTGATGACAAGACATTAGCAAAGGAACCTGTCATTGTCTCCCAGGGGGAGTCCTGCAGTTTTTTGGGTAAGAGAATTTTAGATATTATTTAGAATGTTAGATACACAGTTCCAGGATTCAGAATGAATTTTTGGGTCATGAACTTAATTAATTTTAACAATAACTATGTGTTGGCACTGAGTTAGGTGCTTTATGTTGTCTGTCATTTAATCATTGCAATAGTGTTGAAGACTAAGATTTGGAGCCTTTGCATCGCAGATGAAGAGAGTGACACATAGAGAGGTTACGCCTTGGCTGCAGGTCACATAGCCTGTGGTGGCAGAGCTGGGACTCTAGTCACTGAGCTTAGCTATTGCTCCTACCCTGCGTCCACATGTCACTGAAAAACCAGTTGTTATTTATAGACACCTTTGCCTTCAGGGTCCCTTTCAATCAGTGACTGTTGGCAGCTTTCCAACTCTGTGTCCCCAAGGTCACAAAAATAGTCTCATGTCACTTTCTGGCCAGGGCCAACTGTTGCTAAGTGATGGATTTTCCTGTCTCTTGCTTGGCCCTGGAGGTTAGACTTCACATCCAAAATGGCATTTGAATAGTACGTTGCCTCCCAAAGGACCCCAGAGCCACTTACGAGGCTTGGCTTGCAGGCCTGGTCCCTGAGAAAGACACACTGGGCAGTGCTGCTCCCTGAACCCCTTTACTGCAGTGGAGTGGGGAGAGGAGTTCACAAATGAGCCAAGCTAGATCTAGTTCCAAGATACCCAATAGATACATATACGTTTATGTTCACACCGGCTCTCCATCTGGAATGAGCTGTATGTACCAGAGAGCCTCTCGGGGGATAAATGATTAAAGGGCCCTCGTTAGCTACAGAGCCTATGAGGTTGCACTCCAAGTTGGGGCCCATTCATTTGTTCATTTACTAAGTGCATTCTCCAGGCAAAGCACTGTTGAAAAGGGCTTCCATGAGTGGCCCCACTTAGTCTTCACCGCAACCCTGTGGCAAGCACCATCATCTCCATTTTAAAGAGGAGGAAATGCACAGAGAGGTGATGGCGCTGGTGTAAGGCCATGTAGCCAGGGTAGTAGAGCTGGGTTTTGAACCCACACTCTTGACTCCAAAACCCGAGTTGCAACCATTCTGCAAGATCAGCACGGTGAGGAGAGCTGCTATCTTGGTGGCTGAGGGTCAAGGGGAGATGTGGCAAGATCGTATCCACTGGGGACTTGTGAACATGCAAATGTTATGTGAAGTGCAACGTGGTCCTGCCCTGGGATGCCAGAAATCTTGAGTTAAAAATCACAATATAAATATCAACCTGTTTGGTGTGATGGTGGTTTGGGGGAGAAACTGGTGAGGAAGCTGGGTTTGTGCTGGAAGTGGGGAGGGGGGGCGGTGCGTGAGCAGCTGTGAGCAGGAGGGAGTCAGCTGCCACCTGGGTTGTAGGAAGGGTGCCAGACAGGGGTGGAAAGGACACTGGCCTACCCCACGATGAAGTCTCTTCCTTAACAAGGGGCTGGCGCGTGCTTTGTTGCCTTAGAGAAGCTTTTCCTAATGAGCTTAAACTCAGGGGAAAGCTCATGACATCTGAGATTTGGGTTCCATTTAAGTGTTGCCAGGAACACACACACACACACACACACACAGACACACACAGCAAGGAGCAGCCCTTTTGCTCCTAACATGTGTCAAAGCACTTTAAAAAGGGCTCTAGAGGGACTCTGGGGGTTTCGTACATTTCTCTTACAAAACAGTGTTTGTTTTTTGTCAGAAATAAGAATCAGCAGTGCATGCATTCAAGTCCTCTTGAATCCAGATGGATTTTAAGATCAAGGATGAGAAATTGCTTCCCCAAAAGCCAATGCAGAGCAAAAAAATCATGGCTTTTTTTTTAAGGCCATTTCTATAGAAGTCCAAGTATCCATTAGAAACATATTTAAAAATCAGGAAATTGTGACATAACAGGCTTTAGAAAGCCCTGCAAATCAGTTTGAACTTTGCTCAAATTACTCTGTTTGTGTGAAATCCTGGTGATTTCAGAGTTTCAGCAGCACAGGTCTGATGACTAAGCCCACCCTCTCTGCTTGCTTTCTAATAACACCCAGCTGCTGAAACCGGCCTCGGCGTGTACAGCACACATCCTCGCATGCAGGACAGCTGGTGTCAGGGACGGAGATGCTCCGTGACCGGTGTCCTATGGAGGTCTGAGTGCACCCAGGTGGCGATTCCAGGATCAGTGCGGTTGACTCCAGCCTCGTGGCTCAATGGACTGCCAGCAGAGCTCGAGGCTGGAGGACACCCCTGAGAGGGGCTGCGGAGGGTCTGTCCCTCCCAGGGGTTCAGCTCTGCACAGCTGGAGTCTGGCCTCTGAGTTGTAAGTGGGGGGATGAATCAGGCCCAGACCCTTCCAATTATATCAGAGGTTGGGTTCAGTTCAGAAAAGAGCCATTCAGTGACCATGTATTGAGCCCTGCTTCAGGTGCCTGTATTTGTGCCACTTTATTTAACACCCCAAAAGCCCAGAACAGTTTGAATTATTCCCACTTCTGATTGAGAAATTTGGGGTTCCGGGAGAATAACCACTTATCCAAGACTCCTGGACCCTGGGTTCCAAGATTCAAACACACCCCTCTGTAACTCTGCCTCTCAGGGTAGGTGTTGGGGACGATTCTGTTGCTGTTGTCCTCAACAACAGAGACAACCCACACCTCAGGGTACTACTACTGTCTTGGCAAAGAAGCATTTATTGTGTGCTTACTATATGCCATGCAACTGCTTCATGCGCTTCACACGGAAGAGCTGATTTCACTCTTTGAATAGCCCAATGTTTAATGCCCATTTTACAGATGAGAAAATTGGGCACAGCACAGGGAGATGAGGGACTTGTCTAAGGGCACAGAGCCAAGGGGGTGGAGCTAGGACTCAAACCTGGACAGTGACGTTCTGGATCCTTTTTCTCCACCAATGTTCTGTTAGGAAGAATTTCCAACACACAGAAAATTCGAAAGAAGGCTACAGCGAGAACCTGAATGCCTGCCCCTAGCTTCTGCAGCAGTTAGCACTTTCCTACATTTGTTTGGCCACATAGGACTACCTTTCCATCTCCTTGTCCATCAACCCATGTTATTTTTGATGCATTTCAGTGCAAGTTGCAGACATCTATACACTTCTCCCCTAAACACTTCAGCATGGCTATTAGTACCTGGAGTTCATATTTATTTATTTTTATGTAAAATTTACACAGAGAAATGCACAAGTTGTAACTGTAGCATTCAGTGAATGTCTATTCCTGTGTTACCGCAACCCTATCAAGATAGAGGACATTTCCATCACTCCAGAAAGTTCCCTCCCGTCCCTTCCCACTCAAAACTCACCTCACCTGCCCCAGGAAAACACTGTTCTGACTTTCTCCATCATAGATACATTTTTCCTGTTCCAGAATTTCACATAAGTGGCATATTACAGTATGTACTCTTCTTTTTTTTTTTTTTTTTTTTTTTTTTTTTTTTTTTTTTTTT
>PVKE010005485.1:0-58798 GCA_004027555.1 Craseonycteris thonglongyai
AGAGACAGAGAGAAGGGGGAGGGCCCAGAGCAGTCTCCACAGTTGTACATCATCAGTTTTTCGACATGGTTTCATTCCACACAGGTGGGTGGGGGCCACACAGGGAGGGAACTGGGCTGGAGGCCTCCTGCATGGGAGGCATGCCCCCTTGAGCCAGGGGCTCAACTAGGGGGGGCAAGAACTGAACTGGGGTCCTCCCGCACAGGAAGCACACCCCAGTTCAACATATGGGTCTGCATGGGCCGGGGCCAGGGCCGGAATTCAATCCTCGGTCCCCAAGGCTGTAAAGCGAGTACTTAACCTGCTGAGCCATCCCGGCTTTCCCCGCAACAAGTTAAGATCCTACACACTATATTCCCTATGCTGTACACTACATCCCTGTGACTTATTTATTTTATGACTAGACATTTGTACCTCTCATTCGCCTTCACCTTTCTCACCCATCCCCATCCCCCCCATACTCCTCCCCTCTAGAAACCATCAGTTTTGTTCTCTGTATCGATGAGTCTGTTTCTGTTTTGCATATTCTTTGTTTTGTTTTGTTTTGTTAGTTTTTTACATTGGACTCTCTCAACTCTTGACCCTCTCTCCTGAGTGCCCACAGTCTGATCTCTTCATTCACTGAGTTCACTGTTGGGACAAACACTTAAGTGTCTGCTAGGCACTCAGGTCTGGGGGGGATAAAGGAAGGGGACGTGGAAGCTGAGGCCAAGGCCACTGTTCCCAGAGCACTGGCGCAGAGCTGGTGATAATAAACAAGACACGTACACATGGGACAAGTTGAGACGGTTGGTACCCGATCTCCTCCCGAAAAGGAAACTAGCTTACAATATGAGAACAGAAGCAGGAAGACAGAACTTGGCCTTGCTCCAACTCAACAGGGAACGTGCACTGCGAGTGACTCGAATTTTTGCCACTCTGTCTGCGAATGACCGTGAAAGCCCTGTGAGTACTGATGTGGGAATTACAGTAAATTTAAGCAAGTACAACAATTGGCAATACGGAATCCACAAATAATGAAAATCAACTGTAAATCAGTGTGATATAGTAGAGAGTGAGGAGCGGGGTCAACTTCCAATTGGGAATCTCTCAGAGGAAGAGGTAATGTCTCAGCTGGAACTCGAATGATGAGAAGTCACTAGCCATGTGGGGTTCCAGGAAAAATCGCATGCCAGGCAGACAGAGGAGCAGGAATATAGGGCTTGAGGGAGCAAGCTTGGTGAGTCGGAGAACCAGAAAGGAGGTCAGAGCAGGTGAGGTGCAGGAGTAGCCAGCGATGGGGAGGACATGGAAGAAGGGAGGTTGGGAATGGGATGGTCCTGAAGGCCCATGTAGATCCTGGCCCACCACCTGTATAAAACTCAGATCGTCCTCTAGGCGAGGGATTCCCTTCAGGCCACTCCCATGGTCCATCTTTCTGCCTGTACCTTTGATGGGCCCTCTGAAGTAGCCCTAGCAGCCCCGGTCCTGCCCTGTCTACAATTTGGGCAGGCTCACAAGTAGAAGTTCTTTCGGATGTGGAACCTAAATCAATCTTGGAGTTACTATCACAATCAGGTTTCTTAACATATTATAATGACCACCTTCAGAGCACAAGTGATATGCTAAGAGCTGCTCTAAGTTCAGGAAAAGGCTCAGAGAGGTTAAGTAACTTGTCAGAAGTCACACAGCTAGATGATGTGGGAAGAAGATTCAGACCCAGGTCTATCTACCTCCAAGCTGGACTCTTTCCTTTGTGTTCTGCTTTCCTCTCCTGGCTCTTCTCAGACTTATAGACTCTGAACACTCCTCTCAATGAATAGTCACAATAACCCGATTCACCTATATAAAAACATCTGGGTGGTTTATCTTGTTCTGCATACCTTGCTCCATACAGGGTGAGTTAAGAGTCAGTCTTTATGGCTTATTATTATTTGCAAGGTTTGTAATCAGCAAAAGTGGATTGAGTGTATGACTGAAGGCACATTAATACCATTTAAATCTTGAATGTGGTCGATGTGAAATCACGTTTGTTAAGTGAATGACTGAGCCGGAAGGACATAAGGTTCTGCTAGTCTAGCTGAGCGGGCAAATGTCCTAGCACTTGTCATGCAGTTTCCACGCCCTGGCATTTGTCATGCTGTGTCCTTGTCATGCGTGTGTGGTATACAGAGTGCACATCCTGGTGGCTGTTATTTTTGGCTGTCCTACATCCGGAGACACATGGGTTTCCGGTTGGGGAAATACCTTTGTGGGTAATCTTTCTCTTGCTGCAAAGCAGTCCCATTTGAGTGCCCTCCACAGCCCACTTCAGCTGGAAGGAAGAATGTGACAAGAGCTTGGCCGATGGGCAGCTTTCTCCCTGGATTCTGAGTGTTGAGAAGAGGTCAGAGGGATGTTGGTGCCCTGACCAGACTGTTTACAATCTTGTGACTTATAAGCAATACATATTTGGTCATTCAGATGACCACATATATACTTCTCACATATATTTGGGTCTTTGTTCACAATTTCTGGCACAGAGCTAGCAAAAGCCTTCGAGTTCCTTAAGTGTTGAGAGTGATAAAGGTGTCTTTTGTTATGCAAATGAGGTGACTTTTAGAAGCAACTAAGCATGGGAACTGGTTGTCAAGAGAACCAACCGTGTAATTAGGTTGGAGCTTTGAGTCCCATCCCCCACCTCCGAGGAGGGGAGAGGGGCTGGAGAATGAGGCCATCTCCAAAGGCCCTTGATTGAATCAGTTGTGACTGTGTAAGGAATCCTCCATCATATTAATACCTAAGATGTTGCAGTTTGGGGAGCTTCCAGGTGCAGATTAGGGGAACATGGGGTGCTTGCAGAGGGCATGGATGCTTCTCGCCCTTTATCCCACCTTGCCCTGTGTATCTCTTCCATTTGCTGTTCCTGAGTTACATCCTCTTATAATAAACCTGCGATCGAGTAAGTAAAATGTTTCCCCAAGTTCTGTGAGCCATTCTAGCAAATTCATCAAACCCAAGGTGGGGATTGTGGGAACCTCTGATTTATAGCCAGTTGGTTACAAGCAGGATGACAAGCTGGACTTGTGACTGGCATTCTGGGTTGGAGAAGGTCATTGGAACCTAAAAGGTGTCCCAAAATTCACGCTAGAAGTAGTTTTGATAGAAAACACAGGTTTATAATAAAAAATTGTAAATTTGCATTGCTCAACAATGAAAATGCGTTGTTCTTTCATGTAGCGCTCCATTTTTAATAACCCTGAACTGTCAGCTGTCACGCTGTCTTCTTTTTTCATTGCAACATTTTACCGCACAAATGACGCAAAATTCAAATCTTGCGTGAATTTTGGGACACCCTTTACAACCTGTGGCCAGTGGGTCAGCAACACAATGAACCTGGGCTCATGACTAAGTGTGTGTGTGTTGTGTGTGTGTGTGTGTGTGTGTGTGTGTTGGGGGGCAGTCTTGTAGAGCTGAACCCTTAACATGGAATATGATGCTATCTCTGGGTAGGTAGTGTCAGAACTGAGTTAGCTGGTGTGCCCACCGCATGGTGAAGTTGGGTCTGGGAACCCACTTTACTGTGCCAGTGGCTACTGGTTGTACTGGAAATTTCCCAGTCTTGACCCTCTGGCACTCACATTCTCAAATTGGGACTTCATTCAGTGACCACCAGAGCCTTCCAATAAATGTCCTCGTGCATAAGGAAGGCAGGCATGGTTACTGCAACTCACAGGCAAGATCAAGAAACCCACTCATTGGACCTGCCCTAGAAGAATACGTGTGGTCCTACCTCAAGAGATTGGCAAATGTACGGTATGCAAAGTTACAGATGTTAAGTATGTGAGTGTCATTTAAGAAAATAATTCCTTGTTTTAACCAGCGTTTCCAAGGAAATGCTCCATTATTATCACACCACTGGAACACGATGCAAAGTACCTGCCTTTGCTGAGTACACAGGGAACCAATCAACCTGGAACATAAGTCATATGTTACACAGTAATAATACAGTAGGTTCTTCGTTAACCAGTGCCCATAGGGATTGGTAGATGCCGGATAAATGTTAGTAGGCTCCCTATTAACTGGAACTCAAGCAACTGGCATTTTTGCTGGTTGCCTGAGATAGTGCCGGTTGCTTAAGTTCCAGTTAACGGAGAGTTTACTGTATTAAAATCTGAGAACCACTGCCCCTCAGAGATGCTGAGAACAGAGTCCTTGAGCCCCAGAAAGGGGACTCTGTTCGAAGAGCAGTATGAGTGAAGAATTGCTTATCTAAGAGGATTAAACTGGTCAGTGAATGACTGAATGAATTAATGAATTGATGTGCACTCTAGGACCAAAGAGAGGTACATAGGTTTTCCGTTCCCGGGGTGCTGAGGAACTGGGAGCCAAATATCATATCACGATTGGTCCATGTAGCTGTCTTCCACCAAGAAGTTCTACATCCTTTCCCCACCTTTACCTCCCCATTTATATCTTGGTTTCTGACTTTTCTCTTGTTTTATGTTCTTGGCATTATTGTCTCTGTAGTTCTGTTATAAAAGGCTTCCAATCCTCTTTGGAAGTCGACAGGAGTTTTCATCAGTGACATTTATGGAATACTCAGCCACCCCTGATGGACTCAGTAACTTTTTAAACCAGAAATTGGTTTTTCATCCAACTGATCAGAAACAAGTTCATTTGTCAAAGTGACACTTTGAAGACTTTCCTTATGGGCGCTGGCTTGTGCAGTGTCTGACTGTGTCTCTCTGCAAGCCACCCCAGGGGTGCTAGGCGGCTATGGGTGAGGATGTGGGCAACCAGCCCTTGCCTTGCAGGCTGTCAGACTTGGGTTCATGCACTCTCTCTGAGCTTCCGATTTCTCCCCTTGACAACGGAGGTAAACACATCAGAACTTCAGGGCTGTTGTGACATTAAAGATAGATACATTTTGAAGTTACATTGGAGACAATAACCAAATGGCCCAGCAGCTCCACTTCTGGTTAGAGACCCAGAATAATTGAAAGCAAGGGCTGGAGAGGCCTGCACACAAGTGTGCACCACAGCGTTATTCACAATAGCAAAGAGGTGGGAGCCAGCAAGGGGTGAATGAACAGAATGCGGTCTACACCTATGATGGAGTCTTGTTCAGCCTTACCAAAAAAACAAAAAACAATACACAAAAAAAATTCTGATACGTGCTACAACGTGGAGGAAGCATGAAAACGTGCTAAGGGAAATCAGCCAGACACAACAGAACATGTATCGAATGATTCACTTATATGGAGTACCTAGAACAGGCAAACTAATAGAGTCAGAAAGTAAAATACAGGTTACCAGGGCTGGGGGGCGGGGAGGAGGAACGAGGAGTTATTGTTTGGGACGATGAAAATGCTCTGGAGAGGGATGGTGGTGATGGTTGCAGAACAATGTAACACTTAGTGCTGCAGAATTGCACACTTAAAAAATACTTAAAATGGTAAATTTTGTTAGGTCTATTTTACCTTACTTTTTTTTTTTTTAGAGAATTTTTATGAGTTTAATTGAAGCTAGCATAACATAAACCAGGGAACAAGATTCCAAATGCTCCTTACCGTAACTTTTTTAAGTAAAAAAAAAGTAATAAAGATAATAAGATAGTAGTTATAAGTAAATCATAATCACTATTATTACATATTTGTATAATAGGAGTATATACTTTATTTAATAAGCTACCTGTGCCAGGCCCTGGAAAGAGAAGTGCCTGGCTCTTAGCAAAGAGGTGGGATATGTTATGGAAATGCAGTTTGGAATAAAATTATTCAAGAGCTAACGACATCAAGAGGAAAAGAAGAAGGAGAAAGGGGCCATATGTTAATACCTCGGGAATCATGAAGCCTGATTTCTGCAGAATGAATCAACTTTTCATTTGAGTCAACTTTGATCGGACTTTCTCTGTGCTCTCTATCTTTTACATTCCCAAAGAAATGTAATGAGATAATCATGACAATAATACAGCTAATTCAAATGTAAATCAATAAGCCAATTAAACTTGGGAAGGGCTGCTCTGTAAACAACTTCCAAAGGCCAAGCTGTCCTAACATGGGTGCTGGCTGAGGGAAGAGGCAGCTCTGAGGGTGGTCCTGGGAGCTTCATTCTGTGTCGGGGACATAAACCCATTTACAGGGGAACCCAGAGGGGTCAGCGATCATCAAGCCTCCTGGATCTTAGTCACAGAGCTCACCCAGCATTACCCTGGCTAAGGTCTCTGAACACTCTACAAGCATTTGCTCCAGTTGGATGGTCTTGGAAAATGAGGATTTACTCATGGAAACATGGACAGTCCTGGGGAAGCCAGGCAACGGTTTTGTAGCAGTTCACTGAAAAGACGGACAAACCACACGAGCTGGTGAAGAAGCCAATTTCGGAACAAGAACTGGCGGACTGACTCTGGCTCCCAAGCTCAATGTCACTGTGCTCACGTTGGCAATTACCAAGTTGTAACAGCAGCATCGCCATCATTTTCTGCTATCAACTCAGGTAATCCTTTTTCACCTTGCACAGTGCAGTCTTTAGTTGTGAAGAATTGTTTACACATTCTGTGACTCACTGAGGCCCCCGTTTCCTTCTTTTTCCTCAGGATGATGTGGTTAGCTCTTGAATAATTTTATTCCAAACTGCATTTCCATGAATCCAGACTTAAAAAGTAAAAATGCCATGAAATTTGGTGACTGTTTCACAACAGTGAATATACTAAAACCCACTGAATTGTACACTGGAGATGGGTGAGTTGTACTGCATGTGAGTTACACCTCAATAAGCTGTTAAAAACAAACACACCACATGAAAGGAGACAGTCCAGCCAAAGGGCGAGATCAGTCCCTTTCCCACAGTGTAGGTTGCCCATGCTGACAAAATGCTTACTGGGTGCAGAAATTAAGCAGCAAACAGCCTATTTTCTGATCATGATTGTTATCTGGGCTAACATGCTGCTCTGGTTCTACATTTCTATGAATAATTCAGAGATGGCAGTACTTCACAAGCATAGAAACCCAACTGAGGACCCAGTAATTGTGCTGTTGAGGACTGAACACTATAATTGACTCTCCAACATCCATGTTATGCTTTGGATAGAGGAACTGTCTCTAGAGCAGTGGTTCTCAAGCTTGGCCTCACATAGATGCCTCATGTGTGATGTATTTATAAAATGTATCAATGCCTGGATCCTACCCAAGTCCAGTTAAATCAGAATCTAGAGATGAGTTATGTTGAAAGTTCCCCTCAGGTAAACCACTAGTTTAAGAGATCTTTCCACAATAAGGTACGTACCACTCCACACCCCTTAGGATGGCTAATAATAATAATAACAACAACAACAAGTGCTGGTGAGGATGCACAGAACCGTTGAACATTATTAATGGGAATTTGAAATGGTACAGCCACCATGGAAAACAGTATGGCGGTTCCTCAAAAAATTAAACATATAACTACCATATGATTCAACAATTCCATTACTAGGTATATACCTAAAAGAATTGGAAGCAGGGACTTGAGCAGAAAACTGTACACTCAATTTCATAACAGCATTAGTCACAGCAGTCAACAGTATCCAATGACAGATGAATGAGTAAAAACAATGCAGTGTACATAGATAACGGAATGTTAATCATCCTTAAAAAGAAGGCAATTCTGACATATGCTACAATGTGGATGAATCTTGAGGACATTGTGCCAAGTAAAACACAGTATTTGTCACTACACTATTTGTCACTTACATGAGGCACCTAGAGTCCTCAAAGCCTTAGAGACAGAAAACAGAATTGTGGTTGCCAGGGGTTAGGGGAGAGGGGACTGGGGAGTTATTATTTAACAGATACAGAGTTTCAGGTTGGAAAGATGAAAAAGTTCTGGAGATGGATGGTGGTTATGGCTGTACAATAATGTAAATGTACTTAACGCCACTGAACTGTACACTTAAACATGATTGAAGTGGTCAGTCTTATGTACATTTTACCACAATAAAAAGAGACCTATCTCCTTTTCGAGAATGGGTATGTGATCCGAATCAGGTCAGGGACATGGGAGGAGATGCCCACGGAGGGCTCCTGGGAAAAGTCTCCTCCTTCTTCGGAGAGAGCTGGAAAATGAGATGCTCTCTTTTGTTTCTCTGGAACTCTGCAGCCATGTGGGGACCGGCCTGAGGGTGAATCCCACACCCAAGGCAGCAGACAGACAGGAAGATGTGGGATCCTGATGATGTCATGAAGCTACTGAACCAATGAACTCAGACGTCAGCCCCACCTTAGGATTTATCGTTATGGAAGATAATCCATTTCTTAGGGCTGCATACAGTTTGAATGGAAATTTCTGTGACTTGCTTCTAAGAATCCTGACACTTGTACAAGTACTATTGGTATATAAAAATTTTGGAAATAACCTAAAAGCCTATCAGTAGGAAAATGAGTAACTAAAAAAGAGGTATAAACATAGATGGAATTACTCTACAGTAGTTCAAAGACAAACACAGGAAGTGAAAAGCAGGTTTTATATGTTATATGTAAACTTTAAGACAATCCAGTGAGCTTTCATGGATTTGTATGTTATATATGTAAATATGTTTTTAAACAGATTAGATGGATCGCATTAAATATATGATAGTGGTTGCCATTTTTGAGGGAATGGAATGGGAGTCAGATGGGATAAAAGAGACAATATGTATTGGAATTGTTTGCTTTCTGCTCTTAAAACATGAAACAAAGGGATGAGATGTTAACAATGGACAATCTTGGGATCCTAGGTAGGTATGTGTTTGTGATTTTTTGTACAATTGCGTAGTTATAAAATTCTTGGGGATACCAAGATAGCTCGATGGCTTGAGCACTTGCCTTGCAGGTGCGAGGTCCTAGGATTGAATCCCAGCCCTGGCCTGGGCAAACCCACAAACTGAACAGTAGTTCACAACTGGTAACCACTAGGATGGCAGTGAAGGTTCTTGGCTCCCATGAGGGAGGCCCACAGTTTGGTTCCCACCCCATCCCACTTGGCCCCACACCCACCTGTGTGGAATGAAACTATGTCACAACTAATGATGTACAACTATGGAGACTGCTCTGGGTCCTCCCCCTACCTCTCTCCCTCTCTCTCTCTCTCTCTCTCTCTCTCTCTCTCTCTGACCTTCTCTCAAACAATATAAATAAATAAATAGATAGATAGATAGATAGATAGATAGATAAATAAATAAATCTTAAAATTCACAAAGGTGAAAAAATATCCCTCCTTCCCCAGGGCTTCCCCTGGTCAAAACAGATTTAATTAAGGAAGGCAGAAAAAAAACCTTTCAGCAAAGACTTGGAAACTTATAATTACAAGTGGGCTATAAGAGTTCAAAAACAAGGGTTTTTGTTAGTAGAGAGTTTTTAACCTTTTAACTTTTTATTTTGAAAGAATTATAGATTTACAAGATATTGCAGAACTATCTCAAGAGGTCTCATGTATCCATCACCTAGCTTCCCTCACTGGTGGCATCTTAGATAACTGCAGTACACTAAGAAAATCAAGAAATTGACATCCCCACAATACAATTAAGTAGACTTGACAGCTGACTGGAATTTCACCAGTTTAACTTTTCTTTTATCTTTAGTGTCTTTAAATTACAAAAGCAATTTTGCTCATCAATGAATGAATAAATAAACAAGGAGCGGCACTTCCATACAATGGAATATTATTTTTCAAGTGAAGAATTTTTTTAAGATTTATTTTATTATTTTGTTTTGTTTTGAGAGAAGGTGAGAGAGAGAGAGAGAGAGAAGGGTGAAGGGTCCAGAGCAGTCTCCATAGCTGCACATCATTAGTTGTGACATGGTTTCATTCCACACAGGTGGATGTGGGGCCATGCGGGGCGGGAATTGAACTGGGGGCCTCCCACATGGGTGGCAAGAACCTTTGCCACCATCCTGGAGGTTACCAGTTGTGTCACAGTTCAGCATATGGGTTTGCACAGGCTGGGGCCAGGATTTGATCCCTGGACCTTGCAGTTGAAAGGCAAGCACTCAACCTGCTGAGCTATCCTGTTATTCCCCACAATGGAATAGTATTTGGCCATAAAAAGGGATAAAGTACTGACATACATGCTACAACATGGATGAAACTTGGAAGCATTATGCTAAATGAAAGAAGCTATACACAAAAGATAATATGTGAATATTATATGATTCCATTTATATGAAATGACCAGAAGGCATAAATCTTAAGAGATAAAAGATTGTCACTCTGTGCAAGGAGGAGAGGAGAATGGAGAGCACGTTCCCATGGAAATGGGAACCATTCCCACAACAATTACAGGGGGTGTTTTGGTGCCATGAGGAAAATGTTCTGGATCTAAACAAAGATGTTTGCACAATATTGTGAATGCACTAAACCCCAATGAATTGTTCACTTTAAAATGATTATTTTTAATTTATGTGAATTTCACCTCAGTAAAAGAAAATAAAAAAATAAACTTTTAAAAGCAATTTGCGGGGAAGCCAGGATGGCTCAGTGGGTTAAGCGCTCACTTTACAGCCCCTGGGACCGAGGATCGAATCCCGGTCCCAACCTGTGCAGACCCATATGCTGAACTGGGGAGTGCCCCCAGTTCAGTTCTCACCAGGGCGAGACCCCGGTCCACTTCCTGCCCTGTGCAGCCCCGCACCCACCTGTGGAATGAAACTATGTGGAAAAACCAATGATGTGCAACTATGGAGACTGTTCTGGGCCCTCCCCCTTCTCTCTGTGTCTGTATCTCTCTCTCTCTCTCTCTCTGTCAAAAACAATAAAAATAAACCTTAAAAAAAAAATTTTTTTTTTAAAAAAGCAATTTGCTTGTTGTAGGAAAATCTTTTTTTTTTTTAATATATTTTTTTTATTTATTTTTATTTTTGACAGAGATAGAGAGAGAGACACAGAGACAGAGAGAGAACTGAACTAGGGGAGCTCCCAGCTCAGCATATGGGTCCGCACGGGCGGGGCCGGTGATCCCTGGTCCCCAGCGCTGCAAAGTGAGCGCTTAACCCACTGAGCCATCCCGGCTTCCCCGGAAAATCTTAACATAAAAGTATTAAGTAAAAAATGCAATTTTGTCTTCTTACAGCTGCTTTTCTCTCCACATTCAATCCCGTCCCACAAATGTCTTTCATGAACTGATCAATGTGTAACAGTTCACACTTTTTAAAGTTTTATAACATACAAAGAGCAACATATGTTTCTTTCTCTCCCAAATGCTTACTGAGCACTTTATCCACCCAGGCAATGTTGTGGGGGATGGCAACACAATAGCAAATAACAGACTAGTGAAATTACTTTTTTAGTAGGAGGAGATGGGAATGAGTAAGAATTTCAGATCGTGATAAGTGCTATTGTTTGAACTGAGTCCAAGTTATTCCAAGATTTGTGCCTGAGAAACCACAAGTCCAAAGAACACACCAGGAATTGAGTGTGGGATGCAGGTTTGTTGAGACTTACTGGCCGGGAGAGTCTCTGGTGGCGGCCGGCTGGAGGGGTAGTGATCTATACCCAGGTGGAAAGAAGCAAGGTTATAGAGGTACAGCAAACAAGGAGCATTCTGTGGGAAAACTCGTGTGGCAGGCCCTGATGGCCCGCTCTCATGCACACAGTGTCCCCAAGAAGCTGGGGGACCTTGACTGCTGGCCAGCATATAGAACTGGCTGTCTGATAAGCAGTGTTCTCATGTAGCCAGGAGACCTTGACTGCCTGCTAGCTCATCTGCCTGGGGACAGGTCCTTCCATCTAAATATATATATATACATAACTGCGTAAGAGGGCAGACTGTGATGTGGGTTGGTAGAAGGCCAGGGTAGCCAGGAGAAGCCTCTAAGATGAGGATACAACATCTGAGCTGAATGACAACAAGGAGCTAGAGAGGTAACGATCTAGGGAAAGGATATTCCAGGGAAAGGAAAAAGCTAGATACTTTTAAAGAAATAGGATTGTACTAGATACATTAATCCACTCTACATTCTACACATACTAGATACCTTGCTTTTCTCCTATTTTACACATATTAAAAATGTATTTACAATTGTGTTGAGAGGAGTATGTCAGACAGAGACAGACAGGTGATCCAATGTGATTTCACTTATATGTGAGAGAACAAAAGAAACAAAACAAAAACAAACTCATAGATTCTGAAAACATTTGGATGGTTGCCAATGGGAGTGGCTTTGGGGGTAGGTGAAAAAGGGGAGGGGATTAAGAAGTACAAATTAGTTGTTACACAATATTCATGGGGATGTACAGTATATATAGCATAAGGAATATACACAATAAACTGTAATGACCATGTATGGTGTCAGATGGCTACTAAATTTATCAGGGTGATCGATGGAAGGTGGGTTTGGGGGACAGAGTGAAAAAGGTGAAGGGATTAAGAAGTACAAATTGGTAGTTACAAAATAGTCAGGTGGATGTAAAGTAAGCATCGTCAGTAATATGGTAATAGCTGCTATGTGTAGCTATAGTGCCAGGTGGGTGCTAGACTAGTCAGGGGGGATCACTTCTTAAATCATATAAATGTCTAACCACTATGTTGTATCCCTGAAATTAATATAAAATAATACAGAATTCAACTATAATGGAAAACACTTTTAAAGGGTGGGGGAAGGTAAAAGGAAATAAGAGGTTCAAATTTTCAGGTATAAAACAAGTAAGTCATGAGGACATAAAGTCCAGCATAGGGAATACAGTCACTAATATTGTGAGAGTGTCATACAGTGTCAGATGGTTGCTGGACTTATTGTGCTGATCACTTCCTTAGGTATATAAATGTTCAATAACTATTGTGTACACCTGAAACTAATATAATATTAAATGTTAGCTACACTTTAATAAAAATCTTTTAAAAATGTATTTCCATGTTGGCACCTAATCTGTTTTACTCTTTTTGATAGCAGCATATTATTCCACAAAGTTGACATACACCATTTACGAAACCATTTCTATGTTGTTGAACATTTAGGTTGTTTCCAGTTTGGAGCTATTGCAAAATGCTGAAAAAAACAGCTTTTCGCACTTGTGCTCATGTTTCTGTAGAAAATATTTCCAAGAGTTGGATGGCTACATCAGTGTCCATCTGCGTGCACCACTTAAACCCTGGTGCTAGGGAAGCCAGGATGGTTCAGTGGGTTAAGCGCTCACTTTGCAGCCCTGGGGACCGAGGATCGAATCCTGGCCCCAGCTCATGCGGACCCATATGCTGAACTGGGGAGTGCCCACCTGTGGAATGAAACTGGAAAAACCAATGATGTGCAACTATGAAGACTGTTCTGGGCCCTCCTCCTTCTCTCTGTCTCTGTCTCTGTATCTCTCACTCTCTCTGTCAAAAACAATAAAAATAAATCTTAAAAAAAAAACCCTGTGACTGCCTTGAGTTTTCATATCAGCCTTATCATTGGCAGCATAAAAGATAAACTCTTAGATTAAGAAAACAAAACAAAGTACTGTGTTGTTGACTAAAAGGGGCAAATGGTGAGATCCTGATTCAGTTTAAAGGCAGAATAACCAAAGGAGGAAGACAGCAGAGACACTACTAGGTAGACTTTGCTTTGGATGATGGGAATTATCTGTTGTGAAATGGCTTAGACCTTGAATGAACATAGCTTTGCCAATTACAGCTGTTGTCAAGCTCACCCTGTATGTGCATCACAGAGAACAGCATGATGTCCTTCAAAAAACTCTGATAGGCCTAAATCTCAGCAGCCCTACATGAGTATAAAAGGTCAGTCTCATCCCAAACTCTCTATTGATGCACCGATCTATTAATTAAACATGTAAGCCTGTTTTCTATGCCAGGCATCTTACTGGGCATTTGAAAATAGAAAGAAGATGAAGAAAAGACCCTGACCTCAAGTTGCTCAGTCTTAGATCAACAGTAATTATCAAGGAGAGCTTCTCACTCTCTGGCTGCAGCAATACCTCAACCGTAGCAGGTCAAGGCTTCTGAAAACCAATGGAGTGGATTCTTTCCTGAATATCCATAATTATCCTATTTGGGGACATGGAAGTTAATAACCTCAACTGTCTTCCTAAGCTATTGTCTTAGCAGTTTCTGTCTTTTTCCCTGTAAAAAGCACCAGGTACTATAAACTCTAATGTAATTAGATGTGGAGAACTAAGCTGTCACCCTGTACCTTATGAGTGATATCACTTGAAGCACAGTATCCAATGGCAAAGTGGTTGGAAGACAGTGTGGTTCACTATTTGTCAGCTGCTTACATTCACAGTTCCTTAGGAGTAGGTTGGGGAGGGTAAATCTTGAATGAGAAGGCACTTTATTTTGGATACATTGTATTTTCTTCTTGTGAATATAAAATGAGAATATCTCCTCCAATAGCATTGCAGATCTCCTATGTATGAAAGAAGGTCTGATTTTTTTTTTTTTTTTTAAGATTTATTATTTTTGACAAAGACACACAGAGACAGAGAAAGGCAGAGAGAAAGGGGAGGGCCCAGAGCAGTCTCCACAGCTTTACATCATCAGTTTTTTGACATGGTTTCATTCCACCCAGGTGGGTGGGGGCTGTACAGGGTGGGGACTGGGCTGGGGGCCTCCTACATGGGAAGCACACCCCAGTTCAGCATATGGGTCCCCATGGGCTGGAGCCAGGATTCAATCCTTGGTCCCCGGGGCTGCAAAGAGAGAACTTAACCTGCTGAGCCATCCAGCTTCCCCTAAAGAAGGTCTGATTTTTATATCAATTTTTGATAAGCTCTATAACTCTGAGGGCAATCACTTAACACCAACTTTAAAGTGGGACACTCTTAAGAAAGATTCAATTAGGTCTTTAGAGAACTATAATAGACTGTAACCAGAATTTTATATTAATCAGAAGAATATATTATCTATTGACAAAAAGAAAATGTCTAAAAGATTTCAGGGAGCATGGACCACAGATCTGATGAAAGCTAGTCTTGTTATAATAGAGGTCTCTAGTTTTTTGTTTTGTTTTTTGTTTTTTTCACATTTATAGCGGTCAATTGCCCAAGTTTGTGTTAAAAATATATACATAAAATCTGTTTAATATCAAACACATTTTCAAACTACTTTAGTGTAGGACTTGTTTTTTCAAAGCCACTTATTTTAATTTTATTACTGTTTTTGACAGAGAGAGATAGAGACAGAGAGAAGGGGGAGAGCCCAAACAATCTTTCTAATTGTATGTCATTATTTTTCGACATGGTTTTGTTCCACACAGGTGGGTGGGGCTGCACAGGGTGGGAACTGGGCTGGGGACCTCCTGCATGGGAGAAATGTTCCCCCAGTGCCTTGAGCCAAGTGTAGAACTGGAAGGCAAGAACCAAACTGGGGGCCTCCCGCATGGGAGGCACACCCCAGTTCAGTATATGGGTCCACACAAGCCAGGGCTGGGATTCAATCCTTGGTCCCCAGGGCTGCAAAGAGAGCATTTAATCCACTGAGCCATCTGACTTCCCCTTAAAAGGTAACTGACATTTTTGTTTTTGACCTCTCTCCTTAGGCTGAGTTCTCTTTTATCTTTAAAATACATATATCTAAAAGTAAAATTCATGGATTTTATAGGAAAAAAATGAAAAAAATTTCTTTTTCAATTGCAATGAAAAGAATAAAATTCCTAGGTATAAACTTAACAAAGGATATGACGGACCTATATACTGAAAACTATAAGACCCTATTAAAAGAAATTGAAGGGGAAGCCGGGATGGCTCAGTGGGTTAAGTGCTCACTTTGCAGCGCTGGGGACCGAGGATCAAGTCCCAGCCCCGGCCTGTGCGGAACCATATGCTGAACTGGGAGCTCCCCCAGTTCAGTTCTCTCTCTGTCTCTGTCTCTCTCTCTCTCTGTCTCTGTCAAAAATAAATAAATAAATAAATATATATTTAAAAGAAATTGAAGAAGACACAAAGAAATGGAAAGACATACCATGTTCATGGATTAGAAGAACCAAATAGTTAAATGGCCTTATTACCCAAAGCAATATACATATTTAATGCAATCCCCACCAAAATCTCAATATTTTTTCAAGAAATAGAACAAAAAATTAGATTTGTATTAAATCACAAAAGACCTTGAATAGCCAAAGTAATCCTAAGAAGAAAGAACCCGGCTGGAGGTATCTATACATACACTCTGACTTGAATGTATACTATTATACAAAGTGACAATAATCAAAATACCATCATTTTGGCAGAAAAACAGACACACAGACCAATGGAATAGAATTGAGAATGCAAAAATAAACCCACATATATGGGCAGATAATCTTCAACAAAGGAGCCAAATATATACAATGGAGAAAAGAAAGCCTCTTTAATAAATGGTGCTGGAAAAATTGGAAAGCCACATGCAAAAGAATGAAGCTAGACTTTTGTCACCATATACCAAAATTAACTCAAAATGTATCAAAGACCTAAACATAAGACCTGAAACAATAAATTGAATAGAAGAAAACATAGGTACTAAACTTATGAATCTTAGGTTCAGAGATAATTTTATGAATTTGACCTCAAAGGCAAGGGAAGTAAATGCAAAACTAAATGAATGGGGACAATATCAAACTAAAAAGCTTCTGCACAGCAAAAGAAACTACCAAAAAGCAAAGAGGCAATCAACCAAATGGGAGAATATATTTGCAAACTGCCTCTGGTAAAGGGCTAATATCTAATATATATATAAAGAACTCAGACAACTAAACAACAGAAAACCAAACATTCCAATTAAAAAATAGGCAGAGGGGGAATCTGGGGTGTCTCAGTGGGTTAAGCACTCACTTTGCAGCCCCAGGGACCAAGGATCAAGTTCTGGCCCCGGCCCATGTAGACGGACCCATATGCTGAACTGGGCCCATGCAGGAAGCACGAAGTTCGCTTCTCATCCCCCAGTTCCGCCCCTGGCTTGCGGGGCCGTGCCTTCCATAAGGGAGGATCCCAGCCCAGTTCCCACATTGTGCGGCCTCCGCCCACCTGTGTGGAACAAAACCATGTCAAAAACTGATGATGTGGGGGAAGCTGGGATGGCTCAGCAGGTTAAGCACTCACCCTGCAGTCCTGGAGCCCGAGGACCGAATCCTGGGCCCAGCCCATGTGGACCCATGTGCTGAACTGGGATGTGCCCCCAGCTCAGTTCTTGCCAGGCCCTATGCAGGAGGCTTTCTGCCCATTTCCTGCCCTGTGCAGCCCCACACCCACCTGTGGAGTGAAACTATATGGAAAACTAATGCTGTCAACTATGGAGACTGTTCTGGTCCCTCCCCCTTCTCTCTCTCTCTCTCTCTCTCTCTCTCTCTCTCTCTCTCCCTCTCTCTCTCTCTCCCTCTCTCTCTCTCTCCTCTCTCTGTCAGTCTCTCTGTCAAAAAACAACAAAAATAAAATATTAAAAAAAATAAAACTGATGATGTACAACTATGGACAATGCTCTGGGCCTCCCCCTCTCTTTCTATCTCTCTGTCTCTGTCAAAACAATAAAATAAACCTGAAAAAAAAAAAAAGGCAGAAGACCTGAACAGATACTTTTCCCAAGAAGACATACAAACAACCAACAGATGTATGAAAAAATGCTCAACTACACTAGCTATCAGAGAAATGAAACTCAAAACCGCAATGAGATACCACCTCATACCTGTTAGAATGGCTATAATCAACAAGACAAATAATAAGTGCTGGAGAGGCTGTGGAGAAAAAGGAACTCTCATACACTGCTGGTGGGAATATAAATTGGTACAGCCACTATAGAAAGCAGTATGAAGATTTCTCAAAAATTAAGAATTGAATTACTATATGATTTAGCAATCCCTCTTCTGGGCATCTACCCAAATAATCTGAAAACATTTCTCTGTAAAGATATATGTACCCAAATGTTCTGCAGCATTATTCACAGTGGCCAGGACATGAAAACAACCAAAGTGTCCTTTGATAGATGAATAGATAAAGAAGATGTGGTACATATATACACAATGGAATTACCTGGCCATAAAAAAAGATGGAAATACTGCCATTTTGTGACAACATGGATGGATCTTGAGATTATTGTGCTAAGCAAAATAAATCAGTCAGAAAGGGTCAAGAACCATATGACTTCATTCACTCATATGTAGAATATAAATACTGAAAATTACAAATGAACAAGACTAAGAAACAAAGACTCATGGATATAGATAGCAGTTTGGTGGTTACCAGAGGGTAGCTGGTGATGGAAGAACTGACTGGGTAGAGAATATAGAATGCAATTTATAGATGATGTATTATAGAAAGTTACACTTAAAACCTATACAATTTTACTAACCAATCTCACCTCAATATGTTTAATAATAAATAAACAAAAGTTAAACTCATATCTAGATCTATATTTTGGGCTTTTATAACATATTTTCTGTGTGTGCATGCCTCTACTTGTTAGCAAGTTAGTTGCACTTTGTCTGGACTCTTTGAAGAAAAATATCAAAATTATATTTTTCTCTGCTTGGGCTTCCACATGGGTGACTTACAGGAAAACGTAATGGATCCTTAGAGCCACATTATTTTCCTACTTCATGCAGTTGAGTCTATGTTTTTCTCTCTTTTTCTCACGTTTACCTAAACTCAATTCATCCTGAGATGCAGTCAATAAAGTACGACGTAGTACTTGAGCGAGTCCAACCATTCAAAAGAAACAACTTCACCTAATGGTACATAAAAAAGCTGGATGCATCAAAATAACCCAGTCAGTTGGGCACGGTTGGTTACAACAAGGAATGTGGCAACCTTCTATTTAATTCGCAAAGCCCTTGGCAGGGAGGAGGAAGGGATGGAAAAATTTGGGTGATGGCTTTTAAATGACTAGTCACACAGTGAGTCATTGAAAGTTTCCAGTTAATAATCCCCTTTGCCGGGGCAGAGCCTGAGCTGGAGCGCTTTACGAGCCACGTCGCAGTTTAAGCTGCAACGTCACACGGTTTTATTGTCTCTCCCACTAAATCAATACATAAAATGAAAGACGCTCTGCATTGGCTTTGAAAGGTAGGGCAACATCTGACTGGGGACGTGGGGACGGAAGGTGAAAAGAAAGAGGACACAGGGAGGCAGAAAGGCTGGTGAAAAGAGAAGGACGGAGTTTTCGGGAGTTGAGAGCTTTTTCCCACGTTAGAGCTGCTGCCCGTCCCCCCCCACCATCTTGTGCCCTAATAGGGCGGGTGGACCCTCCCCAGGGGCTGAAAGACTCGCGGGCGTCCCACCGCGAGCCCCAGCCGCCGCCCCCAGTCGGTGACAGCTGGGGCTGCCTAGCTGCCACCAATCCCGGCCCCCTCGCGCTGCTTGCCGGGAGCCCGAGTAGCTTCCGGTTACTCGGGGCCCCGGAACTTCGATTCCCATCGGCCCCCGGGAAAACCGCAATGGGGTCGCGCGGGCGCTGCCGGAACTCGTAGTTCCGTCTTCTGCTGCGTTTCATAGCCGCAAACGGGAACGGATAGGACCGAGAACTACCGAGGCAAATATACGAGTGGCGGCGGGAGGTCAATCCGCGCGGGGCGTGGGGTTGGCGCTGAGACGGTCGAAGGTGGTTGGATTGGGTGGGTGGAGATCCGCTCGCACACACGAGGAGGGTTGAGCTGCCGTCGCCGTCGTCGCCGCGAGAGCAGAGTCGAGACTGGAGCTGCTGCCTACAACGCCGGGGATTGTGTCGCCGGCCCCTGGCTTCTCTGCCACGCCGCTTCCCGGGGGTCATTGCAGCCTGATCCTTCCCGGCCAGTCGCCCCCGCCTCCATTTCCCGCTCTCTCTTCACCTCACACACGGCCCCCCCGATCATGGATCCGGGCAGTGGTGACGGCGGCGGCGGCAGTGGCGGCGGCGGGAGCAGCAGCGGCAGCAGCAGCAGCGACTCGGCGCCCGACTGTTGGGACCAGGCAGACATGGAAGCCCCTGGGCCGGGACCGTGCGGCGGCGCCGGCAACGCCGGCGGCCCTTTGGCGGCGGCGGCGGCGGCTGAGGCCCAACGTGAACACCTCAGCGCGGCCTTCAGCCGGCAGCTCAACGTCAACGCCAAACCCTTCGTGCCCAACGTCCACGCTGCTGAGTTCGTGCCATCCTTTCTGCGGGGCCCGGCCCAGTCGTCACCACCCCCAGCGGGCGCCGCCGCCAACCACCACGGAGCAGGCAACGGCGCGGGAGGCCCTTCGGGTAAAGGGCCGAGGCGCGGGGCAGCCCCGGGACACGGGAGGAACCAGCTGCTAGGGCAGCAGCAGCGGCTGGGGGCTGGGGGCCGGGGCCCACCCGAGACGGGGCCGGGTGGCACGCCTTCCCGGGCCAGGGGGATTGCGGTCGTGGGGCCCGGCGGCACGTGGGGCTCTGACAGCGGCGTGGGGCGCCGGCAGCCCAGGGTGGGGCGGCCTGCGTGGGGTGGCCCCGGCTGAGGGCCTGGCGGGGCGGGAGAAGCGCGCCGGGAGCCCCGGCGGGGCCTGGCGCCCGCCCCTACCTCAGGGTCGCAGTCACCCACTTGAAGTGGAAACCGTAGGGGATGGAGGGGAGGGCAGCGGCGGATCAGCAGCACGAGGCCTAGAAGTGAAGGTAGATGGAGCCAAGGGTCTCTTGGGTGGGCGTAGAGAGAGATTCGAGGAGTTGAGGAGAACGAATGCTAGAGTTTTCCCTTCACCTTAGGCCTAGGCCAGAGAGCGTCTCTTGCTGCAATTTCTATTATTGAAACTAATTACGTGTTAAATGTCTATGGCACCGAACCGGCCTAAAGGAATCCCAAGATGCATTGCAGCCCTGTGATCCGGCAGAAACTGTTGGCTATCAATATAAAAATCTTTTTCACCCTTAGCATTCTGTAAGCTTGTAAAATTCACAAAGTGTCACAAAATTAGAGTTCCTCACTTAATATTAATGTGGGTAAGAAACTACATTAATTTGTGTCCCCTTTTTCATAAGTGGGAGTTGGACTTTTCTCCTTGTCAGTTACACGATTAGAATTTTCATTGCGTTAACGTCGTTTATTCAGGTTGCATGGTATAACTCACTGTATCTGTTCATGTGTCAGTAATTAGTATGTTCAGACACTTGAGCATTTGTTATAACTTAATAGTCACATGCCTTTTGGACCATACTACTAGACATACTTTGTGGTTTCAAGTTAAACTTGGTCTTTAAAAATCTTATATTTGGGGCCTGCTTAAATGATAGCATGCTTTCAGGTACTGACTTTGTAGACATATCAAATAAGTGAACTTAAGTATTCTCCCTATATAAAGGTGCTAAATTTAGGAACTGTCAGTATGGCTTAAAGAGAAAAAGAAAGTAAAAGGCTGAAAAGTCCTCCCATTTTAGCGAGTATCAGACTGGGTCATAGCCATTCCCAGCAGTTTGTGAGAGCAGATTGTTGATTTCTCTTTAAAGTTCTATATTGTATGAAACTAATACTTATATAGGAGCCTTGAGCAACCGGTAGTATTTCTTAGATAAACAGACAGCATAACTGAGTTTGTTTCATCAGAAACTTTTGCTAGTGGCAAAAAAAATTGGAGAAATGGTTTTGCAAAGTATGTATGTGGATACAGTTTGGATTTGGTTGTTTTATTGACTGGTTTTTCTTTTACTTGTGTGGGCGGTTGAAGTTTTCCCTTTGAACAAAGAAGCTTAACTGTTATTTCTTTGCTTAGATCAAGCTATTTTGGCTATCTAAACTAGTACACTTACCAGCTCCTGAAAGTGCCTCTTTCCAGGACCTTATCATGCAGATCCCTTTTATCCAGACATTTTCTCTTTGGCCCTCCCTCCTTACTCTTGAGCCACGAGCACCACCCTAGCTAGACCTAAGACTGCACTGCCAGCCTGTCTAGCCATCAGCCAGTCAGTCAATCAAGGGGCAGTGATCTGGAATAGTAACCACTGTCGAGTGACTAGGCATGCATTACTTCTAATGCAGGAAAACTTTTTCCTCTTCCTGATATTTGCCAATTTACAGTTTTAATCCTTTTCTCTGACAGTACTGGAAGTTAGAGTTGTAAACGTGTATAGGGAAATGGTCAACTTTGTTTTTATTTGTTTATCGGAAACCTACCAGCTGCTTCTACAAAATGTCAGTTAATGTTTTTTATTTTTGTTGGGGTTTTTTTTTTGACAGAGAGAGAGAGAGAGATACAGAGACAGAGAGAGAACTGAACTGGGGGAGCTCCCAGTTCAGCACATGGTTCCGCACGGGCTGGGGCCGGGATTTGATCCTCAGTCCCTGGCGCTGCAAAGTGAGCGCTTAACCCACTGAGCCATCCCGGCTTCCCCAGTTAATGTTTTTTTAAATCCTCTGTGGGATATCTATTTGAGAAAGAATGGATTTTCTAAATTGAGGTGTTGAGTTATGTGGGACTGTTGGATTGCATGTTCCAGCCCATTCAAGTCTATAAAATACCATCATCAGAGCTGAGCTGTGCTTGGAAGGGGTGTTGCGGGGGGGGGGGGGGGGGGGGGGAAGAATAGCACACTAGGTTAAAATTTACAAAGGGGGAACCATAAAGTTTGCCATTTTTTTTATAATGCTAAAGTAGACAGTAGGACTAGCAAGTTTCCTTTTGTTAAGCCATAGCTGAAATTTGTGGTGGGTGTGTTTTTAAATTAGATACAAGGAGAGCTCTTGAAGGAGTCTAGAGATAGAGCACTAGAATGAATGACTTTTAAAATGTATCTAAGATGAATATCTATTTCCCTTGAAAACAGGCTAGTTTGTTTCTTTTCCTTTGGTTGTGTGTGTTTTGAACTACTTATAGGAGTGTCTTGAGCAACCAGTAGAGGAAGGTACTTTTGTACAAACTGTCATTCACCTTCCCTGGAAGGCTGCTGGTTATGCCTGTTTCCAGCCATCCCAAGTTCAGTGTTGACTTAGGACCTCTTTAAAATTTAATATAGGGTTCCAAAGAAATGATTAAGTAGAACTCATTTAAGTGTAATTCAGTTTAATGCAATTCTCTATCAAGGGTCTCCAAACTACAGCCCGCGGGCCGCATTCGGCCCTCGAGGCCCTCTCATCCGGCCTGTGGAGACCTTTTTATCTGAATAAAATAATATTAAATAAATAATTAAAAACAACATCTATGTTTTGATTCTTTTTTATTTGGACCTTGAGTGTGTAGTCGGCCCCCAAACTGCTGTTTGATAGTTAATGCAGCCCACGGGCTGAAAAGTTTGGAGACCCCTGCGTCTACATACCCACGTAAATTGGCTAAGTCATGCTCTAATGTAGAGGTCCTGAATGAAAATACAGAGGACAAGTGTTGTATGTACTATTAATAGAACAAACATTTTCTATGATAGGATGTACTCATTTTAAGTTCCAATTTACATAAATTCATTCTTTTTTTTTCTTTTTTAAGATTTATTTTACTATTGTTTTTGACAGACAGAGAGAAGGGGGAAGACCCAGAGCAGGCTCTGTAGTTGTACGTCATCAGTTTTCCAGATGGTTTCATTCCACACAGGTGGGTGGGGGCCTTCCGCATGGGAAACACATCCCAGTTCAGCATATGGGTCCACACAGGCTGGGGCCAGGATTTGCCCCTCAGTCCCTGGGGCTGCAAAGCGAGTGCTTAACTCACTGAGTCATCCCAGCTTTCCCCAGTTTTTGTTTTTGTTTTAAATTAAATTTAGCAGTGTTAATCAGGACTACCTGGTGTCAGTCCATTTGGACAAAATACTACGGATAACAAAATAGTACAGATTTTGTAGCTGATAAACAACAGAAATACATATATTGCTCATAGTTCTAGAGACTGAAAGTCTGAGATCCAGGGTGCCAGCCTGGTTGGGTGAGGGCCCTCTTAGGATATTAGTGTTGACTTGTGTCTTCACAGGGCAGAAGGTGCAAGGGAGCTCTCTGGTGCCTCTTAAAATCTCATTAATCCCATTCGTGGGGACTCCACGTGGCCTCAGTGGCCTAGGGCCTCCCAAAGGCCCCACCTAGTATGGTCACTTTAGGTGTTCAGACTTCAACTTAAGCTGGGGATACGACACACAGTTTCTAAAGTAATAGTGTAGTGTTCTTTCCACCTCCTACTCTTAACACCTTTCAAAATTCTGCCATTAAAATACAAGTATAAAATAAAACCAGCAGTCCTCAGTAGGTCCTCAGAGGAACATTTGTCTCTAAGATGTAGCACATTGTATTGTGGAATGTGAATTTTAAAGAGAAATGTTCTATTCTGTAGTGTTTGGTTTTTGCTGAGTGCCTTTTTGTGGAGGGGGTCCCTTGTTTTAATGATTGAGATGTAATTCACATATACCATAAAATTCACCTTTTTGAAATTACAGTTCATTTGTTTTCAATACATCCACAAAGTACAACAACCATCCTTCCTTGGTGGATTCTTGTTCATCACTGAATAGTGGCAAAGGTGACCTCTTCAGGGCCTCAGAGTAGACAAGATAATACCATAGAATCAGCATAGTAAAAGAACTCTTACACTTTTTTAAGTGTTACCTGTTGACCAATAGATAAGTTTATATAAATAATAGATAAGGTTCTTGGCTTTAGATCTGTTTTTCTTTTCCTCTTAAAACTGAAGTGCCTACAATAACAATTCGAATATGAAACAGTTTTCAGACTTCTTTGAGATAATAAATGCAATAGAGTAGACAGGAGATCAGGGAAAAGTACTGTTTCTGGAGTGTTACTTTTTTCCTTACTGTGACTTACTGATTATTAGATAATTAGATTTGATTTACTGATTATTAGATGACATGATTTCACGTGCTTGAAATGGTGGGAGCAGGAGGATTTGGGGAACTAGTGCTGTGCCATGTTGGATATCTGTTTAAACTTTTAGAAATTTTGACTGGGAATAAACCATCTTTGAAGCAAGTTTTATTTAGTACATAGCTTTTTGCATTCTTGTCCTTTACTTTTCACCTTTTCTGGAATTGTGCTGCATGAAAAGGCAGCAGTTAAATTTATCAGGGCAAGTTAAGGAAATATTGTAGAAGATTTTAAGTTTTGTTTTGCCTGCTTTTGTTTGCTAGGGGAGCAAATGTCTCAAAATAGTTAAAATAGTATCTCTCTGGTTAAAGAGAAAGGAATGAAAACGATCTGATAACCTTTGCTGGGGGGGGGGGGGTGAGTAAAGCAGTATCTGAATGGAAATTTTGAAATGTGAGTCTCTGCTTTTGCTTAGATATATGAAGGCTGTCCAGAAAAAAATGCAGCCATAAATGCCTCTATTTTTCATATTACATAACTAGATACTTCCCAGACAGCCCTCGTACATATAGAAATTAATGAACTATGAACGTAATGCAGAATGATGTTATAGGCACTTGAAATGACACCACCAAGGTGAATAAATTGTCCTCAAGGAGACTAGAAAAGGATCAGAAAACCAGTTTATTCTAATGTAAGATATATGGTAAGAAGGCCATACAAAGAGCTTTTCTAAGCTGAGGAGTTTCCCTTATGTAAATAATTTTAATCTTGTCACCCTTGTCACTTATCAGAAAACACTATTTTCTGACAAGTGTTAAATTGAGATGTGGTTTACATATAAAATTCATGTTCCTTAGGTTTCTATATTTTATATAAGTTTGCTAGGAATTTGCTAGAATTAAGTATTGGTTATCTTTTTACAGTACATGTTGCCTTTCATATCAAACAGCAGTGAGTTTGGTTACTTTGATTCTGGTTTGTATATCTATTGGGCATGGTAATTTAAAATTTTATCATTCTACTCATAGTTCTTAGAAATCTTTAGGAAGCAAGAATTGGTTCACTAGCTGAAGGTTCTTGATTGTTCTGAGGTCCTCAGACCATTTTTAGCTGTCAATTGTTGACTCACACCCAAGCTTCTTAAAAGTTTTGTCCTTGTTTCCAATACATTTTAACAAGGCTTGGCTGGGCTTTAGATGTAGTTAGTTTTTCTTTTCTTTTTTCTTTTTTTTTTATTGTTTTTGACAGAAGGGGAAGGGCCCAGAGCAGTCTCCATAATTGTATGTCATCAGTTTTCGACATGGTTTCATTTCACACAGGTGGGCAGGGGCTGAGCAGGGCAGAAACTGGGCTGGGGGCCTCCTGCATGGGAGGCATGCCCCTCAAGCCAGGGGCCAAACCTGGGGGTGAGAATTGAACTGGGGGCCTCCCGCATAGGAAGCACACCCCAGTTCAGCACATAGGTCCACACGGGCCAGGGCTGGGATTTGATCCTTGGTCCCTGCGGCTGCAAAGCGTGTGCTTAACCCACTGAGTCATCCTGGCTTCCCCTAGTTTTTTCATAAATGGCTTTGTTCTAAGTTATTGTAACCAAGTAACTACAAATTGAACCAGCTCCCCATTAAACACTTAGTAAGGGTTTTTGAGCATCTTTCACTAGTCTATCCTAAGAGTAGTGACATCAAATTCCAAACCACATTCCATCTAGGTTATTGAATATCACAGGGGTCCCCAAACCCAGGCCCCAACAGGAGGTCAGTAGCAGGTGAGTGAGCAAAGCTTCATCTGTATTTACAGCCACTCCCCATCACTCCCTCCACCTCCTGTCAGATGAGCAGCAGCATTAGATTTTGATAGGAGCACGAATCCTATTGTAAACTGCACATACAAGGGATCTAGGTTGCATGCTCCTAATGAGAGTCTAATGCCTGATGATCTGAGGTGGAGCTGAAGCAGTAATGCTAGTGCTGGGGAGTGACAGCAAATACAGATTAACATGAGCAGAGAGGTCTGACTGCTAATAAACATAATAAATCAGTTGCTTGCAGACTCAAATCAAAACCCTATAAGTGGGGGAAGCCAGAATGGCTCAGTGGGTTAAGTGCTCACTTTGCAGCCCCAGGGACTGAGGATCAAGTCTCAGCCTGTGCCGACCCCATGTGCTGAACTGGGGAGGGCCCCCAGTTCAGTTCTCACCAGGGTGAGACCCTGGCCCAGTTCCTACCCTGTGCAGCCCTGCACCCACCTGTGGAATGAAACTATGTGGAAAAACCGATGATGTGCTACTATGGAGACTGTTCTGGGCCCTCCCCCTTCTCTCTGTCTCTGTATCTCTCTCTCTGTCAAAAACAATAAAAATAAATCTAAAAAAAACTCACAAAAAAACCTGTAAGTGTGTGGCAAGTTACAATTAAGCTTCATCTGGTACCTGAATTGTCATGAAACCACCACCCCCAATCCTGCCCTCTACTTCCAAAAAACTGGTCCCTGGTACCAAACAGGTTGGGGACCACTGGTATATCACTTTGCTTGAAACAAACAAAAAGTGCGTATCTTAGAATGTCATTTGGGGCAGTTTCCTGGTTAACTATTTAGAAGTCCAGCAGGTTACTGTACTACTAAGCAGTCTGTGTTCATCTCCTTTGGGTGATTGATTTTGGTTGCAGGTAGGTGTTTTTCTGTTACCTTTGTGCCTTATTGGGGCTGTCTGAAATTGTTTTGGTTTATGTATTTTATATATACCTCACTGTTTTTAAAGTAAATGTTATATAAAATCATGAATAAGACTATCTTTTAGGGTTTGAAAAATACAGTGGAATTTTACTCTACAGATTGACATGTGGCATTGCTTTATGACTAAATAAATAAGTTCTTAGAATGTTAGAAATAGAAATGACCCTACCAATAATATAATCATCTCATTTTTGGATAAAGAAATTGAAGCCTAGAGATACTAAGTGGAATGCCTAAGGTCACTCACAAGAATTAATGACACAGTTGAGTCTAGACTCCAAATTTGCTAACTGCTAGTTTAGTACTCTCCACCACATCATGCTGTTTAATAATGGACAACAGGGCATGCCAAGAGCTAAGTACTACAACCAGTATGGATTTTCTGAGGAAGTAGCCTTGGGATTGTCTTTCTTATATATTTCATTCTTAAAAGTTGGGTTTTTTTTTTGTAATTATTATGGGACTTTGAAATGCTTTGTAATAACAAATTTATCAAGCAGTTACCGTGTGCTTGAGGTACAGGGACTATTGACCCATTTATAGACAAGAAAAATAAACCTCAGAGAAGCTAAATAAATTAGAAAGATGACATTCATGAATAAATGCAAGGATTAGAATCTAGGTCTGATTTCAAAGCTTATTCTAATAACAGTGACTCTGCTAGTCCTTTCCTTGTGGTTTTATATTAAAAGATCTTTCCAGATGAGACACTTTTTCAGAAACTGGACTCATGAATTTGTGGCCTATGGCATGGTCTCCATGTTCTCCCAGTAGTAACAAAGTAACATTGTTAAAAGTAGGCAACGTTCTCATTTAAAGCAATATGTCGAAATTTCTCCTTCCTGCATTTTAGGAAATGATGATGGAAAGTACTTTAAACAGCTGTGTTCACTATCCGTAGCATTGTGCTTTTTTATTTTTAGAGTATTAGGTAATGAAGGCTACACCATGGATATATCTGCATGTATTCTATGGTCTTTTCCTTCGTCTGCTTTTACAATTTTCCAATATTGTCTTTGGGAGAAAAATACCTCAGCATGCAACTTTGGTAAGACTATATGGTTACCTGAGTGCTAGAATTTTTAGCTCCTTACTCCAGCTATAATATCTCTTGAATATTGTGCTTCTCTAAATCCCTTCTTAGAAAATTGGCCCACATGAAATTGTTTTTACTCTACTGAACCCTAATGGAAATGCAGTAAATATATAGACACTAGGGATGGTAAGAAAAGTGAAGTGATAAGACTACAAGGAGATAGTGAGCTGTGTAAATCAAAAGAAAACTGCTGAAGTTAACTCATTAAAACCAATTACATATTTCTACAGTACACTGTGCCAACCTTTGGAGACTATAAAAGTAGACAGAAAAGTCTCCATATTTCAGAAACCCAGTTATTCTAGAAGTATATAATCTCCTAGGGAACAAGAACTAATGTGTGTGGGTTTTTAAAAGTTCTGTAATTGAAAGAAAAGTCATATATTAGAGGCAGTCAGAAGAGAGATCATTAGTTCTTTGGGGTGGTAGGATGAGTGGGGAGTGATATGGAAGTGGAAGATCAGGTAGGACAGGTTTATACTGTGATTGAGAATCACAAGTAGCTACTTAAATTAATTAAAATAACATAAAATTTAAAATTTAGTTCTTTCCTCACAGTAGCCATATATCAAGTGCTTGACAGCCACATGTGGCTAGGGACAGTACAGATAGAGAACACTGCTATCACTGAAGAAACTTGTGCCAGACAGAATTTTGTCACACTGTTTCTCTCTTTCTCCCTCTCTCTCTACCCCCTTTAATGAATACACCATTTAGCTAACAGGACTAAGAAATTTTAGTTAGGATGGCTATTTTAAATATCACTTAGAGAAGATTAACAATTAGTTTCTATCTAAAACAATACAAATATATTCAAATTGCTGATTTATGAAGTATGTAGATTAAGCACTTTTCAAGAACTGGCCAAACATTTGTGTTTAAAGCATACTTTGAATCAAATCATCATGGCTTTTCATTACCTACCACATGTATGTCCTTGACTAATTTGTGCTGTATTGCTGAACTGGTGAAGTATGATTCTCCATGGTGAAATCCTTTATCAAATCTTTAAAAGCTTTTTTTTTTTTTTAAGATTTATTTATTTATTTATTTAATTGTTTTTGACAGAGAGAGAGAGAAAGAGAGATACAGAGACAGAGACAGAGAGAGAACTGAACTGGGGGAACTCCCCAGTTCAGCATATGGGTCCACACGGGCTGGGGCCGGGATTCGATCCTCGTCCCCGGCGCTGCAAAGTGAGCGCTTAACCCACTGAGCCATCCCGGCTTCCCCTCAAATCTTTAAAATAATATTTTTTATTTTATTTTCAAAAACTGAGATGAAATGCACAAAATATAACAATCATTTTAAAGCAAACAGTTCAGTTGCATTGAGTACATAGTGTTGTACAATTTTACCACCTCTGTCTAGCTCCAAAATATTTTCATCTCCCCAAAAGGAAACCTGTACCCATTAAGCAGTCACTCCCCATTTCCCTTTCTTCCTAGCTTCTAGCACCAGTTTGCTTTCTGTCTTTGGTGGCTTTACCTATTCTGAATACTTTATATAAATGGAATCATTCAACATGTGACCTTTTAAGTCTGGCTGGCTTATTTCACTCACTATGATCAAATTTTAACATTTAAAAAACCCAAATTATCATCTGTGTTAAACCACAGGTAGTAGTACTGTTGGCTGTCTTCTGGTAAAATCTTATTTTAAAATTTGTGGTAACATACCTAGTGTCACAGCCAGTTCATTAGTCTTCCATTATCATAAACAGTAGTTAGCTTCTTTTAATTTGGAGTTTGACAGTGTTTTATTTTTTGTTTGTGTTTTTAAGATTTGTTTTATTGTTTGATGGGAGACATAGAAAGGGAGAGGGCCCAGAGCAGTCTCCATAGTTGTACATCATTAGTTTTTTTTACATTGTTTCATTCCACATAGGTGGATGTGGGGCTGCATGGGGCAGAACCAAACTGGGGGCCTCCCTTTGTGGGAGGGGAGAACCTTCGCCACCATCCTGGCAGTTACTAGTTGCATGCCACAGTTCGGTATGTGGGTTTGTACAGGCCAGGGCTGGGATTTAATCCCCAGACCTTGTGGCTGCAAGGCAAGTGCTCGACCTGTTGAGCTATCCTGGCATCACAGGGTTTGACAGTTTTATTCACTAGTATACTTAGATAACTTTATCACTTAGAAATGTTCCTTTTTTGAGTAATTAAAAAGGGTGCATTTCTGAACAGGAAGATATGAAGCCATAATTCCATTCTTCAGGAGGTTTACTAACTTCTTTCACTGGCAGATATATGAACCATGCATCACCTGAGAAATCGAGCTTTAATGGTCATCTGTTTGCTAACCATGAACAAATGACTTTGTGCCTAGTGGGATTCTAGGCCCCTGCTCAGTAGTAAAATCTGGATGTGGTATGCATTATGAGAGAACAGAGTAGATGAAGGAGAGAGGATTGCTTGTGCATGTGTGAAGACTGGGTACAACTATTATAGATGGAGAAGTTTACATTTAAAGAACATTTTGCTATATCTATGATTTTTTTTTTTCCTGACCCATTCCAAAAAATACTAGTTGGCAAATGTTGCTAGCATTATCACTGTTTATAATGTGATCCATGATCTGAATACATGGAAAGCTATCTTCCCACATAGCAAAACTATAGTATACTTCTTATTTGGGGCCCTTTAATATCATCATTACACGTATATTAAGCATTTTATTGTTTGTGGTACTTAACTCTGTCTCTGAGCTTTCCAAACTTAAAACAAACATAAACATAGACTGTTCTGAAAAATAAAATCATGAACAGATTTTTCAAAATGCTGCATTATGCAGCCATGGAAGTGGTCTCATGACTGATGTCACCTTCCTAAGAAGTACCTTATAGCCTTATAAATGTACAGCATGTACATGTATTGTATATTTGTAAATCTAAGAGTTGGATCTAGAACTAGGTGGTCAGGTATATGTACTTACGGTACTTGTTTTGAAAAGCACAATTACAGTTTGGGGGATATCTTAGTAGGTGATTGAGCCCATCATACCAGTTGTCTCAGTCTTTTTCCTGTCTTAAAATACTTGTACATCATAACTTACTCAGTTTACTTTTACTGAGTAATATTCAACAGAGGCTATTTGAGGAAGGGCAAGATGGCACTTGTATAGAAAAGCCCATTGAATCTAATATATCTGTATGTTAAATGGTAGTGATTACAGTATTTCATAGGGTTTTGGTGGGATTTAAATGAGGCAGCAATCAGCACATAAAAGCTCAGTAAGTTAGTTGGAGTTAGGATAATTTGCCACCACCTCCACCCATACTCCAGCACTGTATGGATTTGTATTTCATATCCCTGTACATATTAGATGATAAAATTAACTTGATACTTAGTATGTGTTATGAAGTGAAGACTGTCTTTGTTGGTGATAGGTGTTATTTAATTGATATTAAACAAATGTATTCTGCTAGGTGCCAGGAGTATTCTGCTAGGTATCCTACTAGGTGCCAAGAGTTATTTGACACTAAACAAACTGTATTCTCTCATTTAATCCAGTTAGGTAGATAGCATGTCATTTCCATAATTGCAATGAAATAGTTGCATCTCACAATATGTCAGTGACAAGCCATGGTTAAAAGTCAGAAGTCAGCTCACTTCTAGCCTCTTACTATATACTCCATCTCTAGGGTGGCCTAGGAACTTGATTCACTTAGTACTGCCTGACTTTCTGTACAAGTTAAATTAATTTTTCCTTACCTTGCCCCTAAACTTTGCTCTGTAATAAGAAAACCAAAAAAATGTTAATATCCTTCTAATCAATCACATAGGTCAGGGTCATCTTAGACCTTTTACTCTCTTTTTTCCTACTCTGTCAGGTGTTGCATCCATTATCTTTGCACTCCTCTCTAGTTATTCTACTTGTAGTAGTGATGTTGGACTTTCTGCCTATAGTGTCTTTCCCTCTCTAGTTCACCTATATACTATCATAGAATGAACAGTCTTCCTAAGTGATATTCAACATGTCACTTCTATCAAAAAATCTTGATTGCCCTTTACCTATCACGGACAGAAAAATGCTTTCTTTAACACCTAGTATTATTAAGATTGGGTCCAAAACCTTTTCTTGACTCTTCTACATTCTGGGCAGTTTTTGAATATGAGTTTTGCTGGTTATGAATTATTCTTTCTTTACTATTTGCTATGCAGGATTCATATGATTTGAATTCTTTTTGAATCTTGGAAACTCTTTAAATCAAGGGGACTTTCACATTGGAGTACCATTTATCAGACATAAAAAACAGACTTCATAGTTGGGTATCAGTATATATTTCTCATACATCTCTTTCAGTGATGTCATAAGTAGATTTGTGGTGTGGAAACTGGATTGTTGCTTGATCTTAGAATTCCAATATATATGTCAAAATTGTCATCGTTGTATTCACCTTATCTGAGAGGTTGTAAAGGCATATATATATTTCAGGGATTTTTATGTGAAATCCTTTATCTTATTGGTATCAAATAATTTATTCAAGGATCTTGATGATAATATGTATGTTTATAGAATCTTAAAAAGGGCTAATCCTCACCTTGAGCTAGAGCTACCAAGAGAATTTAGAGCAATAATGTGTAATTTGTACAGCAAAACTAATTTAATGTGCTGGGCTACAGATTACTTTTATAATATCTGTGAAGGAAATATCTATGAAGCAATTTAAGAAAATAAGCATGCCTTTATGAATACACTTTAGTTACTTAAAATGTTTAAAATTGGATGTAATGTAATTGGTAGATTTAAAAAAATAGGTCAAATGGAGACTTCTAATTTGAAAACCTGAGTTAGTTGCCATTGGTCTGAAATTTTGAAACTTTTGCTTTTACTGTTTTTAAAAATATAAGTAAAATGGATGTATAAGTCTTAATTTTTAATAGAACTTATTTTTATTAAACAGCACCTGTGGAACCTTCTCAAGAGGAACAGTCATTGTTGTGTGAAGGTAATTTTTATGATGTGACTCTAATTTGAGAAAACATTAAGTTGTCTATGGTGGTAAAGCTAGATATTGTTTTATAAATATATATTATATCTCAATTTCTTGTCTAGGTTCAAATTCAGCTGTTAGCATGGAACTTTCAGAACCTGTTGGTAAGAAAATTTTTGACCATATTAATACAGTAATAAGAAACCCTTTCACTCTCAAGATTTAAGGTGCAAATGTAAGTGTTATGATTATTGTAATGCTACATTTAAAACTGACATTGAGTCTTTGCTATTAAAATTTAGAAAGCAGAATTGTCATGATAAATTTAATGACTACAAATATAAAAGAACTGAGTGAAGGAATTCTGAAGTCAGTTTAAATAGTTGTGCCTATTCCATTTACTTTGTGAAAAATTTTATTCCCTTTTGTAACTTTGTTACTCTTAAGGGGTTCATATTCCCAATGCAATTAATAAAGTTGATGCCAGTTATTTATTACTTCCAGAGGAAAAAAAAATCTTTTCCTATGTTCTGATTTTAAATTTTTCCTTTTTTTCACTGTTGGCATCTTAACAGAATAACAGGACTGTTAGGAATGTTCAGTCTCCTGCTTATTGTGTTGTTTGTCCTTATGAAAATGAAGCTTTGTTAAAGTATTATACCAGTCTCCCATAGTCTGAGTCAGAGCTCTGATATCAGTCAGTGAGGCCAGCTTGAAAGCTCTTATCCATTTTTCTTGTGAAAGAGATTTTCTTGGTTATGTGTCACTCACTAGACATTGGGAAATGGAACTAAATGTGCAAAGTTCTACTTGTTGTGTTTTAAAGTATAGATTATAACTCTTTTTCAGAATACTAAGTTAAAATGCCTTATTTCAGTAGAAAATGGAGAGACAGAAATGTCCCCAGAAGAATCATGGGAGCACAAAGAAGAAATAAGTGAAGCAGAGTCAGGGGGTGGTTCGTTGGGAGATGGAAGACCAGAAGAAAATGCCCAAGAAATGATGGAGGAGGAGGAAGAATTACCAAAACCTAAATCTGTGATTGCACCTCCAGGTGCTCCTAAAAAAGAACATGTAAATGTAGTATTCATTGGGCATGTAGGTAAGTTACACTCATAGCCATGGTAAGAAATGACCAGAGTTATTCAGTACATCAAACATAGAACATCTTATTTAGTTATTAGATGTTTAGTGAAACTAAACTGAATTAATCTAAAATGTCTTAATTTTTAACTTGCTAGATTTTTTTTATCTGGTAGGTAATTGCCAGTACTTTGTCTTTGAAGGTTGGGTAGATTAACAATTTTGTAATTTCATGGAAACTGGAAGAAAATAAGCTTCAGTATATTTGTGTGTAATACACAACTGATCTATAGTCCACTGATGATGGCTCAGCATATTGTGACATCTATTAATATCCTAGGAAATACCCCTATTCTTTTCGTGTGTGTGAACTTAATCTGTTCATTTTATGAGATTAACCTTACTAGGTAGTTTAAATTTGAGTGATGTGAGAAATTAGTAATTTGCAGTCAGGTTGCTGGTTTAGCAACCAAAAAAACCCAAACCATTTGACTTACTCAAATATTCTCTAATCATCTGATCTGTTCCCAGAATTGTGAAAAGAAAATATAAAGGGATGCCAGGATAGCTTAGCAGGTTGAGCACTTGCTTTGCAACCATGAAGTCCAGGGATCAAATCCTGGCCCCGGCCTGTGCAAACCCATGTGCTGAACTGAGGCACACCTCCCATGTGGAAGGCCCTCAGTCCAGTTCCTGCCCTGTGCAGCCCCATATCCACCTGTGTGGAATGAAACTGTGTCACAACTAATGATGTGCAACTGTGGAGACTGCTCTGGGCCCTCCCCTTCGCTCTGTGTCTGTCATACTCTCTCCCAAACAATAAAATGAATCAGGAAATCAGGAAGGAAGGAGAGATGGAGGGAGGGAGCCAGGGAGGGTAGAAGGAAGTTGAAGGAAGGAAAATATAGAATTATGTGCCCTTTGTTTCTTTATCTCTGTCTTCCCCTGAATATGATGATACACCATTCCACTTTTTTAGTAGCAAGAACTCCTTTGAAATTTATAAAGGAACACCTACCTATCTCTTTGCTAAAAGTGAAAGGCAGTACCCAAATGTAGTCATAGCTCTCTGGCTACTGTTGCTCTCCTCAGAGACTCCCCTTGGGTAATTTGTATTCTTTTGCTGTTCTTTAGCTGAAGGTCAGGGAGCAGTCTGTTCAAAAATTCTTTGTTCTTTATCAGTAAAGTAGTTCTAAATCATTATTGAGTTGTAGGAAGACTTAGGGAGAAGTCTTCATTTTCCAAGGGAGAAGGTAACTAACCAGAGCTTATGCCCTAGATTCCTATAATTTCAGTTGCTTTTGCAAGATTTAATTATGTATACTAAACCATATTTTAGTTGTGCTAGTGTATTTGATGGTTGTATTTTTAGGTATTATTGATTGACACCTGTGCTTTGCATTTTGTTGATGATGTTCTTATTTTTAGATGCTGGCAAATCAACCATTGGAGGACAAATAATGTAAGTCTATATTTTTTATTAAATAATAGTTAATTGAAGGAATTTTTGGGCATTATAAACATTCATAAAATCATACAAAGATAAAACAGGTCACCCCAAGTTAAGGAAAATTAATAAAATGACAAGTGCAGGGAAGGCTAATATTGTAAATTTTACAATGTGATCATTGTTAGTATTTTTTGATGGATTGTAGGCATTACTAAAATTCTTTTGTTACCACTGTCAGAATGTCATGTAATATTAAATATATAGTTTTGAAAGCTTTTTTTACATTTTTTTAAATAAAAAACTAATATAGAACCCTGGCTTATTGGAAATCTTAGTCTTTGAATATGGTTTTCTCAGGAATACTGAAACCAGCTTTTGAAGCTCATGCATATTTCCTCATACATCAACTCTTTTTAAGTTTACGTGGATTTAAAGACAGGTAGTCTGGTTAACATACTAGGATAATTTTTAATCATATTATAGAAGCTACTGAAGTATGAAAACACCATGGTTGACTTACAGTAACATTCTAGTATTGAAAATCTTTTTGGTTAAAATGTCCTAAATAAGTAATTTTAATTGGTAACCTTGCCAATTCTCACTTCTGAAGGGATCCTTATCTAACTAAGGCTCTGTGAATGCAAGTGTTGGGCCCACTTGATGTTGTATTCTAGGACAGGGGTCTCCAAACTGCGGCCCGCGGGGCCCTCTCATCTGGCCCTTGGAGACCTTTTTATCTGAATAAAATAATAATAAATAAATAATTAAAAACAACGTGTTTTGATTCTTTTTTATTTGGACCTCGAGTGTGTAGTTGGCCCCCAAACTGCTGTTTGATAGTTAATGCGGCCCGTGGGCTGAAAAGTTTGGAGACCCCTGTAGGAGAATGTATAGTTTTTGCTTATGGGTTATAATTTTCACTGGTATAAATTTCACTGGGATTCTACATTCAAATGGTTAGAAACATGTACTACAGAAGACTACACATAGAACAGAGATGGAAACTAGAACTGGAATTACTAAGGAATTATTTTAAAATAACCTCACTTTGAAACATTAAATATTGAGCTATATTAATACTAGTAAGATGGAATTGCCTGGACAATACTATTGTAGTCATTTTCTTTTATAGTGTTTACATTTACTTTCTAAAACATTTTTTATTCTGAAATAATTTTAGACTTAACAGAAAGATCGCAAAACAGTACAGAAAGGAAGTTAATGTTGCTATAATACTATTAACTAAACTATAGATCTTATTTGAATTTCACCAGTTTTTGCATTATAGTTGTTTTTTCCCCTAGAATTTCATACTGCATTTAGTTGTTTCATCTCCTTAGTCTTCTCTAACTTGCAACATTTCCTCAGTCTTGTCTTTCATGACCTTCATAATTTGAAGAATGCTATTCACCTATAGTATATTCTTCATTTTGGGTTGACTGATGTTTTTTACAAGTAGGTTGAGTTTATTCCTTTTGGGCAAGAATATCACAGAAGATATGTTGTGCTCTTCTCAGGGCATCCTACCGGGGTAAATGATGTCAATGTTCAGATGTTTTATCATTGGTGATATTAGCCATAATTACTTGGTTAAGGTGCTCTCTACCAGTATCCTTCACTGTAAGGTTATTATTTTAATTTGAGACTATGGAAATATATTTTCTACTGAAACTTTCCTGGTTTAAGTATTACTGATTTCTTTGAGTAATTTGTGAGTAATTAAATGTTTACTTCTTTTTTCTTTAAACATTTTTAGGTATTTGACTGGAATGGTTGACAAAAGGACACTAGAGAAATATGAAAGAGAAGCTAAAGAAAAAAATAGAGAAACTTGGTATCTAATAAACTTTTATGACACTATAAATTACTTTTAAGGAAATGCTGCCCACTTAATGCTTTTGTAGTCTACTAAAAGTTCATGATGTATGAAATGGTGTCTTAACAAAGGAAAAGTTTCCTTTCCCTTCATGCTACACAGCAGATCATTTCCTAATGACCTTAAAACTCACAAAGAAATTTGGAAACATCCAGTAACAGATTTGTTGAATAAATTATAAACCATCCATTTGATTGGTAATTGGGCCATTATCTAACCACTAAAAAATTACATTTGTAGACTTTATAGTAGTAACCAGGACAAGAACTTAATGTTAACAGTGGAATTTAGTGAAAAGGCAGGAAACATACTGGTACTTAGGATATGATTGTTATATAAATAAACACTAGAAAGGAAAAATAATGGAAGGAATTGACAGTGGTTGCCTTGAGTGGTGAAAGAAAAGGTCAATGTTTTTCCTTTTTTAACCTTATCTATTTCATTTTTAAAAAGTTAAAAAGAGATTTTATGTGAATGGGACATTAATTTTTTATTATTATTATTATTATTGCTCTATTAAGGGGAAAAATCCTAAGGTTATACCAAAAAATGGATTGCATACTATGAAATACAGACAAGGCAATCTAAATTAGTGACTACTATTATGGATGATTTGAACTTACATAAATAATTTTTACATGGCAAAGTAATATAGAAATAATTTTTAGAAAATGACTGGTGCTCCCAAATAGCATATTAGTGGCCTTCACTTTTGAAAAATATCCTTAGATTTTAAGGCTTAGACAGGCATTATTTGTGTTATACTTTTTGACAGATGGTTATGAAAATGAAATATAAAGAAATTTACTACTTAACTCAAAGTGATGTTGGCATTGGTACTAGCTAGTCTTCCTGTGTATGTTGTCAGTTTATTTTAATGAATAATGTTTGCTTCTAGAATTAGTTGGCTAGATGTATGTAAAAGCTCCAAATGTTTAATCACAATAATACAAATTTTATTCAATTAATTTTCGTTTCTACCCAGTCCTGTTTCTGATTTAAATGTTGTATGATGGCCATAAAACTGGTTGTCATGGATTATACCTTTAATAGTAGAAGGATATCTTTAAAATTCTCATGTTCTTAACACTATTATTCTTATTTTAAAATTATTTCAGGTATTTGTCTTGGGCCTTAGACACAAATCAGGAAGAGCGAGACAAGGGTAAAACAGTAGAAGTGGGTCGTGCTTATTTTGAAACAGAAAAAAAGCATTTCACAATTCTAGATGCCCCTGGCCACAAGAGTTTTGTCCCAAATATGATTGGTGGTGCTTCTCAAGCTGATTTGGCTGTACTGGTAAGAAAGATATTTTCCTGTTCAACTTTGTATTTGTTAGCCTCCATTTAAATATTAAATACTTAAATTTACTTTCTAAAAGCTAGACTTTAGGTTGTGGTGAACTATAATATACATGTTATAACTTTTATTTTGTCTCACTGATGTGTTCAAGAAATCTTTATAATTTGATTTACTTATGAAAATATGTTTCAACTTTTCCTGTCGTTGCTGTTATCTATTACCGTTTCAGAACTTAGTGTCCACTAAATGCCAAGCCCATTATTAGTTACTGGGTACAAAAATGAATAAATTATCTGTTTTTCTGACACCTTCTGTTATTTTGCAATTGTTTTGTCAATGTACTGGCACTAAGTCACGTACACGTTTGAGGTGTAAAATATACAGGCATATTAAACTTTGGAAAATTGGGGGATCGGAAGAAACGCTGAAATCTTAAACCATTTAAACACTATTCTGTGTTATAACTTTTTTTTTTTTTTTTTTTTTTCTATTCTTGCAGAAAGCTTCTGATAAAACTGAAAGGAAAGATGTTTTACTGCTATAAGGGTTTACTTGAATGTGTAAGAATAAACTATTTGATTTCTTGGAATAGGTAATCTCTGCCAGGAAAGGAGAGTTTGAAACTGGATTTGAAAAAGGAGGACAGACAAGAGAACATGCAATGTTGGCAAAGACAGCAGGTGTAAAACACTTAATTGTGCTTATTAATAAGATGGATGATCCAACAGTGAATTGGAGCAATGAGAGGTAAGCTAAGATGTCTTCCTGGTTTTCTTATAGACATGTGAGTGGAATAAAGGATGATATGTTAATGGTATGCTTTTTTCCCTTGTGGTTTTTCCAAGCCTAATTTGTTTAATGATGCAATTAGAGTTCAATTGCTTTACATTATAATTGAATATTTACAAATATTCATAGATATGAAGAATGTAAAGAGAAACTAGTGCCATTTTTGAAAAAAGTTGGCTTCAATCCCAAAAAGGACATTCACTTTATGCCCTGCTCAGGACTGACTGGAGCAAATCTTAAAGAACAATCAGATTTCTGTCCTTGGTACATGTAAGTAATTTTTTTGGTTCCTTTAAAAAAGTCTTAACAAGTAATTTAAGAAAACATTGATTATAAACATGGCTTTAAAAACACCAGGACCTTTGCCCATTTTTAATTGGGTTGTCTTTTTGTATTTGAGTTGTAAGAGTTCTTTGTCCCTTATCAGATACACAATGTGCAAGTATTTTCCCCATTCTGTGGGCTGTCTTCACTTTTCTTGATGGTGTCCTTAGAAGCACAAAAGGTTTTAATTTTGATGAAATCTGGTTTATTTTTTCTTTTGTTGATTGTGCATTTGGTGTCATACATAATCCAGTCATGAAGAGTTAGCCCAATTACTTTCTTTTAAGCCTATTACAATTTTAACTCTTATAGTAATGTGTGCATTTCACTTCAGGTTACTTTTTTTGTAAGGTGAATTCTTGATTACTATAGCTTTATAAGGTTTCAAAATGAAAAATGTGAGTCCTTGAATTTTGTTATTTTTTTCCTTCCAAGATTGTTTGGTTATTCTAGGCCCCTTGAATTTCCACATGAGCATTAGGATCAGCTTGTCAATTTCTGCTCAAAAGGCAGCTTGGATTTCAATAGGAATTGCATTGCATCTATAGATCAATCTGGAGAGCATTGCCATCTTGACAATTTTGTCTCTTAATCTATGAAATGTAGTTTTAAAAGGGGAAATTACTTTATGAAATCTTGATTTCAAAGCTAGAAAAGTCCACAAAAACTAATAGTCATTTTATTACATGTGAGCTGTTGGTTATTATTTTTCTAAATTTTAAATAAGTTTATGAGGAACCTTTTCCACATTGTATTGAGATTATTTTGTTCTGATAGAATTAGTAACGATTGAATGAGAAGAGTACATAGGTAAAATGAAAATTGTTATAAAATCACATTTTTTGGTATAAAGTTAGTCATGTAAGTTCTTTAAATTTTGATATTTATGTTGACACTCTTTAATGGATATTGTTATATTCTCAGTGGATTACCATTTATTCCATATCTGGATAATTTGCCAAACTTCAATAGATCAGTTGATGGACCAATCAGGCTACCAATTGTGGACAAGTACAAGGTACCCAAAATGTTCAAGAAATTGGGTTTTATGGGAGGTGAAATACTATTTTGTTTTAAATTATCAAACAACTTTAGTAACAAAACATAAATATCTCATTTTTAATGACTAAATATTATTTTGTTCCCCTTCTCTCTGTCTCTCTATCTGTATCTCTCTATCTGTATCTCTCTCTCTCTCTCTCTCTCTCTCTCTCTCTCTCTCTCTCTCTCTCTCTCTCTCTGTCAAAAACAATAAAAATAAATCTTTAAAAAAAAGGGGAAGCCGGATGGCTCAGTGGGTTAAGTGCTCACTTTGCAGCCCCGGGGACCAAGGATCGAATCCCGGCCCCGGCCCGTGTGGACCCATATGCTGAACTGGGATGTGCTCCCAGTTCGGTTCTCACCGGGGTGAGACCCCGGCCCAGCTCCTGCCCTGTGCAGCCCCAAGCCCACCTATGGAATGAAACTGGAAAAACCGATGATGTGCAACTATGGAGACTGTTCTGGGCCCTCCCCTTCTCTCTGTCTCTCTATCTGTATCTCTCTCTCTCTCTCTGTCAAAACAATAAAAATAAATCTTTAAATATTATTTTGTGGTATAGATAGACCATACTTTATTTAACCAGCATAAATTATTTCAGCTATTTGCCAGTGAGCCAACAATGATTATGTTTTAAAGAGAAACTCATACAAGTGAAACTGCTGGACTCAGAGGATTTGCACGTTAAAGTTGATGTATATTGACAAATAACTTTCCAAAATACTGTGCTAACTTATTTCCACCAGCAGTATGTGATTGCTAGTTTTACCATAACCTCACCAAAACTGGATGTTAGTCTTTAAAAATATAATTGTCATTATTTTTAGCTGGATTTTCAACTTGATTTTTGAAGTTTTACAATATCAATGTATAATGTTTTGCCCCCCTCAAATGTTATTTCATTAGCTCCATGTTAAAGTTCTTGAAGCAGTATTGTTTTCCCAGTTTCATACATGAGGAAACAGGCTCAGAGATTATTGAGAACCTGAATTTGAACAAATAGTTCAGATCTTCAGATGTTAAATTCTATGCTGTCTCCTGCACCGTGCTTTCTAAATCTTGGGTATACTTATTAGTATTATAATTGTGCATATACTTATGACACAAATATTATAGAGCAAACTTGTCCAGCCCATGGGCCTCATGCAGCCCAGGAAAATGGAAATTTGTAAACTTTCTTAAAACGAGATTTTTTTGTGATTTTTTTTTTTGTTTTTTGTTTTTTTAGCTTATCACTAACGCTAGTGTTAGTGTATTTTATGTGTGGCCCACGACAGTTCTTCCAATGTGCCCCAGGGAAACCAAAAGTTTGGACTGTTGTAGATTATTTGTTAACTATCCCATATTTAAGATTACTTCTAAGCATTCTACCACTTGATCTAATGACTTTCTTTTATGAGTAAGCTCACATAATTTCACTTTGGGTTGCTAAACTATTGTAGAGTGGTAATAAAAATCTGAAACTTGATTTTTCGTTTTAAATTTCAATAGGATATGGGCACTGTGGTCCTGGGAAAGCTGGAATCAGGATCTATTTGTAAAGGCCAGCAGCTTGTGATGATGCCAAACAAGGTAAGAATCAGTAATGCTCTTTTGCATTTAGTTTTTCTCTTGAAAATATCAACAAGGAGCCAGAACTTTGAAAAAGCTCAGGGGTTTCCATTAAAAGCAACTTAACTTTTTAAATCCAGGATTATATTTTACTAATGTCAAGTGCAAAATTTATGAAAGAATATGTGATGTTGTTGACAAGTGTGGAGAGGTCAGTATTAACACCATGTTAGGGCAAAAAGATGCATCAAGAGAACTTCAACTCCCTTATTTTACAATTAGAGAGCTGGAGTTGGTAAGTGAGTTACTTCTGCTAACACACCTGGATTAGTAAGTGAGCCTAGGATGAAAACTCAAGTTTAATCACAATATAGTTAGCATTCTTTCTCCCTCTCTCTCATTTTTCTTTCTTTTTTTTTGCTCCTGTTTTAAGAGAAAAGGATTTGCCTTTATCATAAATGTGCCTCTTCTTAACTCTTACCTACATTATTGTGATTTCTTCATCATTGGAGGTTTTATTAAAATATGCAGAACCTCCATGAATTACTCCTTTGTCTTATTTCTGACTGCTCACCATGAATTATTCCTTTGTCTTATTTCTGACTGCTCACTTGGTGATATATGCAGATGACATGTTACTAAGAAACTGTTACTTGTTCAGAGATGTTGCTTATCTAGGAAAACAGACTTGAATCATCAGAACTTCCAAAGACTATTCGATTTCAGTGAGAATTTCAATCTCAGGCACAGTGAATTATTAATAGAAAAGTATCCTTTGTCATTGTAGTATGTAGATATAGTTGGCACCTTACAAATTATACTTTGGGAGTTCTTGATACCTTACACATCAGAGATTAGAGTACCCTGCCATTGTTCTAAAGCAGGCATGTCTAACCTGTGGCCCAGGACAGCTTTGAATGCAGCCCAACACAAATTCTTAAAACATGAGATTTTTTACAACCTTTTTTTTTTAGCTCATCAGCTATCGTTAGTGTTAGTGTATTTTATGTGTGGCCCAAGACAATTCTTCCAATGTGGCCCAGGGAAGCCAAAACGTTGGACACCGCTGTTCTAAAGTGTTTCTACTTTAAAGCCTACTTTTTCTAAGGTAATTAACTGCAACTCGAAGGTCAATGACAACTGAATGAAAATAATGGGTCAATTTGAAACCTTGTTCAGTTTTGCTGTAGAGCAGTCACAGAAGTGCAGTTTACTCATGGATATGGAAGGGAGGTGGTTGTAAGAGGCTGGGGAAGGGAGAATGGGGGGTTCCTTTTGGGGTGACGATGTTTCAGAATTAGATAGTGCTGATGATTGTACAACATTGTGAATGTACTAGATGCCACAAATGGTACAATGTAAAATTATTTTGAAAGATAAGTTTTATGTGATGAGTATTTATTGCAGAAGTTCAATTCAGCATACAGTAGGCAAGTAAACTGAGTGTGGTGGCTATAACTATAGGTGTGGGTCCTTAATATACTAGTTACAGATGAAGTGGCTATTCTCTGTGGAAGCTGTCACTTTATACTAATTACTGAGCAGGTGTAGCATATCCTGTGGTTAAGTGAGCCTTAAAAACTCAGTTCACTTTAGTCCTCTTGAGTCTTTGAAGGACTAAATATTTTTAAAGATACAGATACCATACTATTTTACATTTGAAAATTAATAGGTAGGCAACCTGTGGAATGGGGAAAAAAATAATTGAATATCATCAGTCTAATAAGAGGTTAAAATATGCAGAATGTATAAAGAGCTCCTTACAACTCAATAACAAAAAACAACCTGACTAAAAACACAAGCAAAGGACTTACTAAATGGATGGCCCTTTCGCCAAAGTACAAATGGCCAAAAGCACATGAAAATGCTTAACATCACTAATCATTAGGGAAATGCAAATAAAAACTGAAATGAGATATTTCACACTCATCAGGATGGCCGCTATCAAAAAGAAAACAAAACAAAATGTTGGTGAGGATGTGAAAAGATTAGAACCACTGTGCACTGTTGGTGGGAAAATGAAATTGTGCAGCTGCTGTGGAAAACTGCAGTTCCACTCTGGGTATATACCTCCCAAAGTGGAAAGCAGGGCCTCAAAGAGATATCTGTGTTCATAACAGCATAGTTCACAAAGCCAAAAGGTGGAAGTAAGTGTCCATCAAAGGATGAATGGATAAACCAAATGTACATAAGCAGTGAAATATTCAATCTTAGAAAAGAGGGAAATTCTGACAAATGCTACAATAGGGATGAACCTTAAGGACATTATGCTAAGTGAAAGAAACCATTCATAAAAAGACAGATACTGTGTGATTTCACTTCTGTGAGGTACCTAGAGTAGTCAAATTCCATAGAGATAGAAAGTAGAACAGTGCTTGCCAGGGGCTGGGGCGAGGGAGGAAGGGGGAGTTGTTTAATGGTATAGAGTTTCAATTTTGCATGATGAAAAGAGTTCAGAGTTCTGAAGATGGGTTGCATAACAACGGGTACGTAATACTGCTGAACTGACAATTAAAAATGTTTTAAGGGGATGCTGGGATAGCTCAGCAGGTTAAGTGCTTGCCTTGCAGCCATGCAGTACAGGGATCAGATCCCAGCCCCAACCTGTGCAAACCCATATGCTGAACTGTGGCACAACTGATAACTGCTGGGATGGCTTGGCAGTGAAGGTTCTCGCCTCTCATGCAGGAGACACTCCTCCACCCCACCCCAGTTTGGTTCCTGCCCCGTGCTGCCCCACATCTACCTGTGCAAAATAACACTGTATTACAACTAATGATGTATAACTGTAGGAGTTCTGGGCCCTACCCCCACCACCACCACTTTCTCTCTTTCTGTCTCTCCTCTCAAACAATAAAATAAATGTTATTAAAAAAAAAAATCTAAATTATTTCCAAGGATAGAAATGGACTATAATACAGGAATACTTGTGGATATTGCTTTTAACATTTTCCCTGTCTAGCTATCTATATATATATATTTTTTTATTTTTTTTAATTATTGTGGTAAAAGACAAAATTGACCATTAGTAGCATTTAGTACATTCACATTATTGTGCACCCAACAGTTTATCACCCCGAAAGGAAACTTGGTACCCATTTAAGTCAATATGTTTTTTAAGTTTAATTGTTCCAATAACTTTTGAGAAGTACACTCTTCAGGTATTTTGGAATTGATAGGTAATGGAAGCTATGTCTATTAAATCTTGGAACTATGTAATAAAAATTATATCTAAAGTTAAAATCCACATAAACTTAATGCTTTAATTTTGAAAATGTTAAAACAGTAAATGCTAAATTATAATGTGTTCTACTTAGGAATTGTGATGTACTCTTAAAAGATGACAAATTAATATTTTACTTGGCAATTGTACTTCTAGGATATGATTTCCATTAAGTTCATGCCATACAAATGTAATAAGTATTTTGGTTAATCAACAAGCACAGGAAAATGTGACTTGCAACCTCTCAGCAAACAAGGCATTTTATGATCTGTAATGCAGTGAATATCTCAGAAAACCTCCAATCTTGATTTCCTTTTAAGCACAATGTGGAAGTTCTTGGAATGCTTTCTGATGATGTAGAAACTGACTCTGTAGCCCCAGGTGAAAACCTCAAAATCAGACTAAAAGGGATTGAAGAAGAGGAGATTCTTCCAGGATTCATACTTTGTGATCCTAATAATCTATGTCATTCAGGACGCACATTTGATGCCCAGGTAAGCCGGTTATTATAGTTGTCTTAGTGATCTTTACTATCTAAATGAAATTAGAATTTAAATGCTCGTTATCCTGATTATTATGACATGCCATATGAGGACATGTCACAAGAACCATAATGTGTATCTCATAAGCATAAGGTCTTCAAGATGATAAAAGTTCTTACTGGGGTAGGTAGTATTCTTTGCATGTTCCTTTTCATTTTTGATCTTCTGCTTATATTTATCATTACTTTCATCTTGCTCAGTGTCTTTCGCCTTAAGTAGAACACATTGCCTTGGAAGTAATGGTGGTCTGCTCTTTCAGGGTATATAACTTTCCAGACAGGAAAACATGTGCAATTTCTCCATATTACTAGCAACCTGACCTCTTCAGAAAAGTGACAGAGTAAATGATTGGTGTAGCTTTCAGAATTTTTGAGTTCTGTTACAAGGTATGACAACTAATCTAGTTGGATTTTGTTGCCACATACAAGGTTGTTTACTTTTACTGGACCTTGGATATTGAGAAATGGATAAAATTATGATAAGTTCACATCTAGGACAGAAAAACCCGATAGCATATGAGCAGTAATGATTAGCTTAATTCCTTGGGAGAAGTATGAAGGAAAGCCTTCCCAAAGGAAGTCGGCCTGCTCTTTTTAAAGTTTGGGCACTTGCCAAGAAGATCAGTAGGGTAAGGATATCAGAGTTCATGCTTTGAGGTCAGACAACCTTACCTATCACTTATAACACAAAAATAACTTAAGTTGGTGCCCTGCTGAAATGGTGAGTTATACACTAATGTGGTACTTTAGCACATGCCATTCTTTTTTTTTTTTTGCCCTGCAGATAAAGATATGATCTTTTTTTTGTTTTTGTTTTTTTTAACAGATAGTGATTATAGAGCACAAATCCATCATCTGCCCAGGTTATAATGCAGTGCTGCATATTCATACCTGTATTGAGGAAGTTGAAATAACAGTAAGTTTTAATATAATTGGATCACTTCTCGGCCTTTTGGCTAAGATCAAGTGTAATATAATTGGAGGTTTTGTTTGTGTTTTTTAAGACCATTTCTGCATAATTTCTGATTGCCAATAGTAATGTACTCTTATTTATACTCCTTAATTCAAAGATTGCTTTATTAAGCATTATTCTGATTGTCTGCCCATCATTTTTTCTTGGATAGGCCTTAATTTGCTTGGTAGACAAAAAATCAGGAGAAAAAAGTAAGACTCGACCCCGTTTTGTGAAACAAGATCAAGTATGCATTGCTCGCTTAAAGACAGCAGGAACCATCTGCCTTGAGACCTTTAAAGACTTCCCTCAGATGGGTCGATTTACCTTAAGAGATGAGGGTAAGCCTTTAAATTAATGTCTTATATGTAAGATGCTTAGCTTTGGTAATCCTCATCCATGTATAGCGCACATTACAACTAGTTCATAGAGAACTTGGATGCAAAGGTAATTGCGATTTTTGCATTGTTGAAATTTGCCGTTTGGTATTGGAATACATTCTTAAATCAATGTGGTTATGTTAGACATCATTTTAATGCGCATTCTCGCTTTATGTTTTTTTGCTAATGACTTATTATTTGCTGTTTATTTTATATTTATTTTAGACTGTGGAAATGATGTTAGACAAAAAGCAAATTAGAGCGATTTTCTTATTCGAGTTCAAAATGGGTCATAAAGCATTGGAGACAACTTGCAACATCAACAACACATTTGGCGCAGGAACTGCTAACAAATGTGCAGGGCAGTGGTGGTTCAAGAAGTTTTGCAAAGGAGCTGAAAGCCTTGAAGATAAAGAGCATAAGTGGCCGGCCTTCAGAAGTTGACAACAACCAATTGAGAGCAATCATCGAAGCTGATCCTCTTACAACTACATGAGAAGTTGCCTAAGAACTCAACGTCCCATTCTACAGTTGTTCAGCATTTGAAGCAAACTGGAAAGATGAGAAAGCTGGATAAGTGGGTGCCTCATGAGCTGACTGAATATGAAAAATATCATCATTCTGAAGCGTCTTATCATTCTACACAATAATAACGAACCATTTCTTGATCAGATTTGTGACCTGCAACGAAAAGTGGAATTTATACGACAAATGGTGATGACCAGCTTAGTGGTTGGGCTGAGAAGCAGCTCCAAAGCACTTCCCAAAGCCAAACTTGCACCAAAAAAGGTCACGGTCACTGTTGTAGTGGTCTGCTGCCAGTCTGATCCGCTACAGCTTTCTGAATCTCGGCCGAAACCATTCCATCTGAGAAGTATACTCAGCAAATCGATGAGATGCACCGAAAACTACGCCGACAGCCAGCATTGGTCAACAGATAGGGCCCATTCTTCTCCAAGACAGTGCCTGACCAACTGCACATCACATAACCAAAGCTTCAAAAAAGTTGAATGAATTGGGCTACGAAGTTTTGCCTCCTCTGCCCTATTCACCTGACCCTCTCACTGACTACCACTTCTTCAAACATCTCAACTTTTTGCAGGGAAAACACTTCCACAACCAGCAGGGTGCAGAAAATACTTTCCAAGAATTCGTTGAATCCTGAAGCACACATTTATACACTACAGGAATAAACAATTCTCGCTAGCAAAAATGTGCTGATTGTAATGGTTCCTATTTTGACTAATAAAGATGTTTTTGAGCCTAGTTACAGTGATTTAAAATTCACGGTCAGAAACCGCAATTACTTTTGCACCAACCTAATACATGCATTAAATGAACAGCAGATTTAACTGCACTTAAGCAATAATGCTCTAGAGGAGGGATTTTGATATTTTGTAAGTAGTGGGCTTTGAGAGTCATTTATTTACTAAGTAAGACATTTCTGTGAAGAAATCCTATGCAATGTGTGTGATTAAAGCCCATCTTTACCCTTTCAAGTTTGCTGAGCAAGCCTCTGAGGTACCTATCTTGTCATTTTCTGTAGTCAGAGTCCTTTTAAAATCAAATATGATAAATTCACTACACTCAAGAGGGTAGAAATAAGAGATACACAGATAGGTAGTCTTTTACCATCTGTTTTTACAAGTTTAACATTCATGTTTTGTGTGTGTGTCTGTTTCTGCCTACTTCTGATTGAATCTGAATGGTTGTAATTTTCCTGTCTTGCAGCCATGAACTTCTTTGTCATAGGAAAACAAAATGACTTATATTAAACATTTCTCTGTGGTTTATTAACTTAGATAGCTATTTTAAGACTGGAAAATTTTACATAAAACTTGATGAATCAGTCAAAATATAGACTAGTTACTTCACATCTTAGTTGTAATTCCACTCAGCAAAAATTGACTATCTACTGCATGCCAAGAACTGTGCTAAACACTGTTAATGTAATGATGAATGTGGTTCCTGTCTTAGTTCAGAGAATTCCAGTCTTAGTTCAGAGAATTCCATATAGAGACATTATTCATTTAATTTTAAGGGCCTTAAAAATTTTTTTGAAAACACTTCTTGGTGATAGTGAAATTGGTTATTGTGACAAACTGAGTTTGTCCTATTAATATAACAAAACAAGAATTTTAGTTACCAACTATACAACCTGATAAAATCAGAGTAAATTAATGTAGCAAAAAATTTTAACCCCAGGAATTATTTTTCCTAAAGAGTAGCTTGGCTTTTAGGTTGTTCATAGGTTTTTCACAAGATGGAGAGCCCTTTTTAAGATTATGGAAATAATTCACATACTGTGAAATTGACCATTTTAAGTGTACAATTCAGTGAATTTTAGCGTTTACAGAGCTGTACACATCACTTTCTAATTTTAGAACATTTAGAATAGCTAAAAAGAAGCCCCTATACCTATTTACAGTCACCCCCTACTCCTACCCCAGCCAACCACATCATTTTTTCCTATTTGCCTTTTCAGACAAGCTGTATAAATATTAATAGAATCATACAATTTTGTTGCCTTTAGTGTCTAGTTTATTTCACTCAGCATGTTTTTGAGGTTCAACTATGTTGTAGCATGTGTTTTATATTGCCAAATGGTATTCCATTGTACTGATAATCCACATTTTACTTACCCAAGGAGAGTTTTTTGATATAAGAAATCATGTCTTCTTTTCAGTCCACCCCTCCCCCCGCAACCCACTTATTAAACTGCTAATCAGAAATTATGCCTTTGATGGTATGCTGTAAAAATTATTTTTACGATTTAAAATAATAAGCTTTAATACCTTACATAGCCTTGCTGTTAACTACTGAAAGGGTTTTTTGTTTCTGTTTTTAATTTCGTTTTTAGGTAAGACCATTGCAATTGGAAAAGTCCTGAAACTGGTTCCAGAGAAAGACTAAGCATTTTCTTGATGACCCTGCACAATACTGTGAGGAAAATTGACTGCAGAAGCCTACTTCACACCGCCTTCTTATTTTGTGCCCATTGACAAACTTCACCCCATATTTTGCAAAGACAGAATTCATAGCAAAAGTCCACATTATGTCAGCTTTCTCATATTGAGAGCTCTGCTATGCCACTATTGAATTTTTCCCAGGATTATTTTCTTCCTTCCCCTCTCAAACTGCTTCCTTGGACAGATTTGGCGATAGCTTTGTTAAGTGATGTGGACATAATTGCCTACAATAATGAAAACCTACAGAAAATTTTTAATTTTTCATTTTCCCCTTAGGCAAACTTAGTCTTCTTTCCTGCCCAGACAGATCATTCTGAGTGTGCGAGTGTGTGTGCACGTTACAAAGGCAACTACTACCATGTTAATAAAATATTCAATATGAAACCCTTTTTGGTATTTGAATTGCTTTTGAATAATGTTTTTTATCTGGATGCATTAGCTTTTTAACTGTACCAAGTAATTGATTACATTTTATTACTTGGACTTTTCTAAAGGCCCTATCCACTACTTTAAATGAGGCATTTACAAATAATCAACTTTATATTAAAGGATAGAATAAGTTTGCCCCCTTCTTTTGATGGTAATTAATACATACAATTAAATAACTTTATGTAACTGTGACAATGCTTTATTAGATCCGTCAGTAAATATAAATTATCTACCAATTTATATTTTAACATGATTTCTTAAACATGGTAAGTTGTTTTAAAATAGAACAGCATACTGTAGTTTTTATAAGTAAAACATAATGAAATTGTACCCATATAGAAAATTCCATTAACTTGTTAAATTTAGTGGAATTTACAATAAAGCATGTTGAGACCTGGCAAAAATGCCTCCTTTAGAATTTATAAGAGCTGCATGCATCTGATATGAAAACTGTTATCAATAGCAAGTGCCAGTTCTACAGATTACTTAGTTTACTACTTGTATCACTGATTTTAAAGGTTGGATTATCCTTACTAGTTAAAAGCTAAATCTCATCCAGCAACTAAATGAAAACATACTTAGAACCATCAGAATCTGCACAAATTAAAATTAACAGTAATAAATAGAATCAAGCACAGTATAAAATTTTCAACTATTTGAAATTGACTGTTTTCTTAAATATAAAGTTGAAATTTATTAAGCTTTGATTTAGATCAGGGGTCTCCAAACTACGGCCCGCGGGCTAGATGCAGCCCGCAAGGCCCTCTCATCCAGCCCGTGGAGACCTTTTTATGTGAATAAAATAATATTAAATAAATAATTAAAAACAACATCTATGTTTTGATCCTTTTTTATTTGGACCTCGAGTGTGTAGTCGGCCCCCAAACTGCTGTTTGACAGTTAATGCGGCCCACGGGCTGAAAAGTTTGGAGACCCCTGATTTAGATGAACCACGATGCAGCATTGTGGTTTTAGATTGAAGGGTGACTGAAATTTTTAATGACATAAATGGGAAATGGAAGAGACTATTTCTGGGTTCATTAGAAGCCTCCCTTGACTTTTTTGCCATTTATCAAAGATGTGGCCTCTTTTAGATTTTGATTTATCTCTAAATAAGATACAGTACTTTGTAATGATATATTTAATGACATGTCCTTTCCCTGTAATCTTCCTGCTTAAAAGCCTAGTCAAACTATTTCTAGTCACAAAACCTGAAACTTAATTTAACCATTTTCCTTACCACAGAATTCCCATTCATTTCATGAATGAGGCTATCCATCTTATGGACAAAGCAAAGTTACTGTCCTGCAGCTTCCTATAATTATACTCATGGCTATTAAATTGCATGAAATTTACATTTTATTATGTCTGCAGATTCCTGGACTTTTATTTTTCTGGGAAATACAGAAGCATTAATCAGTATGTAGTAACTCTTAGTACTTCCCAGTTAATAAAATACTAGCAGTTGCTTGGATTTTACTGAATCTTAAAATGCTCAAGTGTCATTGAAATTATTTCCAAAGATATTTCCATTTTTAAATTGAACACATTTTTAAAAACCAGTTATGTTTGCTATTAAAAATTTACACTTTTAGAATATTATGTGCATGTTGCCAACACAGTACAAGCTGTGAAGGGCCTATCTATAAAAAATATAAATTAATCACAAAAGAAAAATTTCACTGATTCACACACATTTGTACTAATTATATTATTTAAAAGAAATCTCATTAAATTAACCAATACCATATGCTTTGTGGGCTTTGAAGTGTTTTGAAGGTGTATTCTCATGTAAAGTTGCTGCATTTTAAACTACACTGGGTACTTGGATGAGGAAATAAATGTCTGAAGTGAACTGGCATTGTGTGGAGATGTTGAACCTTCAAAAAGCAATAGAGGTTCCTATGCTGTCGTTTTGTCTTCTGCAAGCGCAAGTGTGTTTATATGGTTGACAATGCAGAAATGGGGTAATTGGCTATAGATTTAAGATATTACAGACCTAAACTTTTTTCCTCTACCTTTAGCATAGATACGTTAGAATAATTTTCTTTGCATCTGTTTACTTTGATGATGTTCTTCATACAACTTTCATGCTAGATTATTTATAGTTTTTTAAATTAATGAACTGAATTTAAGAGATCACTGAAAAAAACATCTAATTGCCATTTTAAGCCTTTATTTCTTATTGTGGGGGGATGGGAATATAGTATCTATTCCTTGGTTTTAATTTGCAAAAAGGACTTAATCCAGTGGACTGAGTATGTCTGCCATGAACTTACATAACAAATATAATAGTAAAGTTCTTGAATAATTAAGCCCATGTATATTTCTTTATTTTGAACTGAAAGCCTTGAAAATATGTGATAATTGAATGTAAAACTTTGTAAATCGTAAGAGTATTAGCTGGTTCACCATAACAAGAGGTAATTCATGCTTATTTGCTAGTTACTAAACTATTAAGAACTACTTTTACAGTGTGGGATGGACTTTGAACATGATGCCAAGGAAGTTAACCAGCATCCTCTCAGCTGAAGAGCTGCAGATATTTTGGGTCACACTTTCAACCAGATGCAGTTTTGCAACCCAAGAAAAAAAGTGAACCTATGGTCAAAAACTGCTTCCATGATGAACTTTTGAAAAAAATCAGCTAAACTCCCTGGCAATCTTTGGGAACACTAGTTGTGACTAATCACTCCATGATCTGATGGGTATGCCACAGGACAGCACACTCTAGCACCTTTCCTCATTGGCATGGACTTCCTTGTGGACTGCTGCTTTGTGGATGACAGCTTCATAGCTTTGGGTAGGGATGCTCTAAACAGGCAACTTTCAATCTTTAAACCCTTTGTGAAAATTCTGGTTCCAGCACTGTAGCTCTGATTGTAGGTTAAGTGTTCTGCTCACTGTTGGCCTACCTTATCAGAATAAGCTGTGCAATTAATCCTCTCACAGACATAAGTTAGGTAGAGAGCAATCAAAAGGATTTTAGAGGACTTTTGGATTTTGTGTTTCCAAAATATGGCTTGTATTTCCTCCAGCAAATTTCAGTGATTCTAGCAGATGCCATCTAATGCATTCATGATCTTGTTTCTTTAGAGCTCTTGCTATGACAGCAACTTGTTAAATAAATGTAATTACATAGCACAACTCAAAAGACTAGATTTAAATTTAGCAGTCAGTTGGTTATAATAGATTTCACAGTAAATGGAATAGGAAGTGTTTTTACTTTGCTGTGGTAGTTCAGTAGATTCCATTTGAACCAGTTTACTTCCAGAAATCAGGTAGGGTAGATTTGGTTCAGCTCTTAATGGTTTTGTCTAGGATATTTTTGATTGTCAATATCCTAGAATATATTGCCTCCCCTAAATATACTTTCACAAACCTAATCCTATGCTTCCTTGAAACAGTAATATGCTAGCCAAACTGTTTACTAAGGAACATTATAAGGGCCCTGGAGTTACGGGATGGAGAGTAAATCCTTTATGTTCTCCTATATAAGGGAAAAGCAGATAGGTACTGTCTGATTAGGCAGAAAATTACACAGGATTTTTAAGCAACCCTTGAATGGTAATTGTCTTCTGCCTTGTCACACATGCCGCTGTGCCATTTAAAATTTAGCATGGAAACCTCAGGTTTGTGGGCAGCAAAGGTGAAAAGACATTTGTGCTTCCTGAGGCTCCCCTCAGCCAGGCTCCTTAGCTTAATACTTCAGATGTCAGCCTAAGTCCCTGCTATCTCCTTTCCTGCTGCCCTGGAAGAGTATTTGTGCTGGAGCGCCAGTATTGCTCAGGACATCATCCATATCAATTAGGTAAAATTAAGGTCTGAGCTTGGAAGGTCTGCAGTTTATGGACTCACATTGGGCTCTCTGAAATTGACATACCTTAGTTTCTTCTGTTTGTTCTAAAGGAAATGTGGATCTCGGGCCAGGATTTAGTGATTAGTTTTCACCAGACAGCAGGTTAATACCCAACTCTCAAAAAGGGCAGAATTAAAGGGAACTGATTAGGTTTGCCCAGGTTTTTTAAACCTAATTTTAAAGGATGGCAGCATGGTCTAGGTAGAAATTAGGGAAATCCAACGTAAAGAAACCTTTTTCTTATGATTTATAGCTAACTACTGTGCCTGACTTGGTGCCTGTGTGAGGATTAAGCCCTTAGTCTGCTGTTGGAATTATTCAAATGACTGAAATTTTAAAAAATTAGCTTTTGTAATAATAAAAATTGTCAACTGCCCTTTTGAAGGATTTGTCTGTTTATAATCACCTGTATTGTATCATACCATGAGTGTATCTGTTCGTTTTCTGTACAGTCCTTTATTTTTGTATCAAGTATTAGAACTATCTGCAGATTTGTTGGATGGATCTAATAAGGTGTCACATAAGGAACATGTGGTCTGCTTGCATATGGTATGCAAGGTCTTTGTACAGTGTATATGACTGAACCTTAACAAAACAGCAACCCTATAGGAAGTTAGAGATGCTTAATAATAAATCAAATAATTGTATCACAGTATGTGGTTTTATATGAAGAGTTGGGGAAACATCAATGATTCTGCCAGAACTACAAACGATCAAGAGACCAAATAGTACTTGCCCTTCTTTACTGTTCAAGGGCAAGAAGAAATTAATGATAAAGAGCTAGTATACACAGTGGTTAATGGAAAGGCAGCAATACATTCCTGTAGATACTCATCTTTTATTGAGTTATAATGAGTTCTTGCTTAAATTTACATGAAAGGAATCACTTAACTCTGTCCCTGATATGGGTTGTTGGCATTAAATGAACCTTAAATAAAACAAAAGAGGAAGCTTGCTATCAAAGGAGGGGTTCATATAAAAATCTAAATAAATGGTTTGACATTTCCCACACTTTTCTTAAATGACCTGTCCACCAAACATTTTGTTTGTTGTTGAAGGAACAATTAAACAATTGTGTTTGGGCATCAAACCATACATAGGCACTGTACGCAATGGGTAGAAAACTGACAAGAGAATTTTAACACTTCTTGGACCACAGCCAATGTTTCAGAGACACAAATTCTTTCTATCCAAGCATCTTAAAGCAGAAAAATGGCATCAATTCCTGGGATGCTATAGTTTTGTAGTGAAGAACTATATACCTCTCAATCTAGAAGAAATGGCCATCAGAAGTACATACTCTACCTCAATTTCTTCCCAAAAGGTGAATGTTACATATTTTTAAAAAGTAATTCACATACTTGGTTCAAGATAGTTGTTTTCCTGTAATACAATCGGCTCTATTATGACTTCCTGTACTATTCCAAGTGTTATGTTTAGTTTGGTTGGCAATTACTATACTTATTTAAATATTACATGGTTAAGCATGATCAGGTTTGATATAATCAGGTTGGCACTCCAACTGAAGGGCAGACTATGAACTACAAGATGCAAAACTGGAGGTAGGAAGACAGAATGGAGGCTGTTGGGGGGTGGGGGGGGGGGGGGGATTGACAGCCTGCATGCACTATACGGTGGAAGGGATAAAAAGATTCAGATAAATACACATAATTTATTGACTGTATTTAGGGGGTAAGGAGAAAAGAGTTAAGGATGACTTCTGTATTCTGGTTTGAACAAACAGCTGGTGGTGCCAATGACTTAAAAAAGAAAACAGGAGGTACAGATTTGAGGGAAAGATAATGAGTTTCATGGTGGGACTTGGCAGTTAGTGGTTTTGAAGATGTAGGTTTATAAATTTCTATTATCTATTGATGGATAACAAATCACCCCAAATTCAGTGGCTTAAATAATAGACACTGTCTTGTTACCAAACAAGGACTCACTGTCCAATGTACAAAGAAGCCAATACTATGACATCGGCTTTTGAGAAAAAGTTTTATTGTGAAGTCAGCCAGCAAAGAGGAGACGAGACAAGGCTCAAATCTGCCTCCGATCCAGGGTTCAGAGTGAGTTTTGGTTTTCCTTTAATTTTTTAATCAGAGCCAGTTTTAAGAGGTTATGGGGAACAGGCTGGTATGTAGAAGTGCTGGCGGGGCAGGTTTTGATTGGAGAGCTTTGGAACTTCACCATTTGTGGTTAAGAAATGGTAAGGGGCTTCCAACCCTTTGCTTCTGAAAGGGTTCAGGTGTTCAAGTTCTGGTCATGTCCCAATCCTTTGGTCCTGGAAGGTGCGAAGGGAGGGGAACTTTGGTTCTGGGAGCAAATGGAGGTCAAAATTGTCTCTGTGCATGCTTCAGCTGCATGACTTGTAGTTTTGGTTTCCTGTCTCTGAAAAGCAACTCAGTATCTTGTTAGAAACAGAATAGAACCAGTTTGAGCTGGTTCTACAGTTACAATCACAGATTTTATGGGTCAGAAATCTGGAAGCAGCATAGCTAGATGGTTCTGGCACAGGGTCTCAAGAGTCTGCAGTCATCTCAAGGTTTGACAGGGGGAGGATTCACTTCTAAGCTCACACAAGAGGTTGCTGGCAGGCTGCCTGCATAGTCTCAGGACATGGTAGCTGACTTCACCCAGAGCAAGCAATATGAGGAAAGAGGAAGGGAAAGATGGAGGGAAAAGAATACTCAAGGTAGAAACCATTTTTATAACCTTATCTCAGACACTGCAGCCTATCACTTCTGTACATTCTATTCGATAGAAGCAAGAACTAAGTCCAGCCCACACTTAAGTGGAAGGAAATGACGGTCCATCAGTTCAGTATCAAAGAATTTGTGGGCATATGACATTTTTTAAATAATTGCAATACCATACCCACATTAACTTTCATAAAGCATAACTCATCACTACCCACTTTTTCCCTGGCACCAGTTCAAAAAACTTGTATATCTACAATTTCTCCAAAGTACAAACCCTCAGCTCGATAACGAATTAATTCCTAAAACCTACCGTTCTAGCCCTATCACTCGTTCTTCCCCTCTCCACATACCTGATCCAGCTACTTACAATTTCTAAACACCACTGTGCTTTCACCTGAATGTATGCCATTCCCTTGCCCTAGAAATCTGTTTCTCAAACTTGAGTGCAGGTGACTCAACATCTGACAGCCCTAATGCTCTTTTCACAATGTAGAAAACAGTGATTTGTGAAGTCTAATGTAACAATTCATAATCTTGTGCTAAAACTAATTCCATCTTAGACTAGATACTAGAATAGGCAAGTGAGAGTAGGTACCAATGATTTAAAAACATTTCTTCTATTTACAAGCTGATGAAAGACAAAATAATTATTAGAGATCTCCAGCTTTGGCAATATGAAAGGTACATTTCTGAAAACTGATATGGAAAGCCTCCTACTCCCATTTTTTCCTCTTTCAAAAATTTCCTGGGGAAGCAAGGATGGCTCAGTGGGTTAAGAGCTCACTTTGCAGCCCCAGGGACTGAGGATCGAATCCCGGCCCCGCCCAAGTGGACCCATATGCTGAGCTGGGGGAGTGCCCCCAGTTCGGTTCTCACCGAGGTGAGATCCTGGCCCAGTTCCTGCCCTGTGCAGCCCCGCCCACCTGTGGAATGAAACTATGTGGAAAAACCAATGATGTGCAACT
>PVKE010005486.1:0-20899 GCA_004027555.1 Craseonycteris thonglongyai
GGGACCTGATTCTGGGAGCTGGGCACATAATGCGATGCATGGGTGATGTGATGTGGAGTTGTACATTGGGAAACTGTCTGATTGTTACCAACCAATGTCACCCCATTAAATTTAACAATAAAATATAATAATATTAAAAAGCAAAATAAATAAATAAATAAATAAATAAATGTGAAATCTATAACCCATTAAAAAAAAAAAAAAGGTGCTCACCTCCACCTATAAAAAGAGAAATACAAGTTTATATGTTACATTATTAATATATAAAGCGTGTCCCAAAATTCACGCAAGATTTGAATTTTGCGTCATTTGTGCGGTAAAGTGTTGCCAATGAAAAAAAAAGACAGCGTGACAGCTGACAGTTCAGGGTTATTAAAAATGGAGCGCTAAACAAAAGAACAACACGTTTTCATTGTTGAGCAATGAAAATTTACAATTTTTAATTATAAACTTGTGTTTTCTATCAAAATTACTTCTTGCGTGAATTTTGGGACACTCTTTACCATTTTTTACCTGTCAGTTTAGCAAGGTTTATAGGTACTTACTGAAAGAGGAAGACTTGGTGGGCAAACTAAATTATACCCGGGGCTAAAAGACATTCTTTGACTAATGTGAACCATCTTTAATAGAATATAAGAACTCTCAACCTTTATTCTAGATATAGAGAAGACATTACAGGCAGAAGTATCATCACTATTTTAAACTGGGAAGTATGGCATTTCAATCTTCAAAACCTATCTTTAATTCTATATCCCTATTCTTGATCTTTTTTAATAAAAATTCCTCTATCCAAGATAATGAGGAAAAAAACACCCCTTCATGATGTCTTTTTCAGAATATGTTTTACACCTAGAGTTCATGAAAATTATTTAAAATTGGGCACAAGCACTATAATAATGATCTTTACTAGTAAAATTTTATTATCATTTTTAATTTATCTAAATAGATTATAAACCATACTTACCAGGTTTGTGGCAATTCAGATGATCTACAGGTGGATTGTCACTCAGTTGCCAAACTGTTTTCACCTTCTTTTGACCACTGTTTATTTCCACTCTCCATTTCTGTGGCTTCTCACTAAGGAAAGAAAAATTATCAAAGGAAAAAACAACAACTAGTTATTTCCTTCCTTTTCTTCTTCTATAGTCATTTAGTGAAGTCCTTACTGATAAGCACTAAGAAAGAAGACATGAACAGGTAATGATTCTAAATTTCAGATTTTCACACCTAATAGGCATTTAGAAACATGAGCCTGAAGCTCAAGAGAAGCTAAAAATATGGGTTATGAATTATCATTAGCCCAGAGGAACTAAAGCCTTGAGTATGAATGTACCCACCCAGGTGAGACAGAAAGTAAGAAGAAAAGAGGGCAGAAGAGTAATGGTAAAAAGTCACATATATGAAGTAGGCGGAGGAAGAACTTGATAGTATTTTCTCAGTTTTGAGACTGAATGCTATGTTGCAGAAATAAAGTAGGGGTAATAGGTTTAAGAAAGCAATTGTGATAAATACCAAACCTCCTTGTATGTGCTTACTGAAGGAGAAGTGGTGGAACAGCTAATTACACCAGGGGCTAAAAAACACTGTTTTGCTGGAAAGTGTCCATTGGATTTGGTGACCAGAAGGCCACTGGCTATCTTTGCCAGAGCAGTTTAATGCTGAGGTTTGGATAAGAGGGAACTAAACAGAGGGAAGGTATAAAAAGAGTAACTTTAGTATGAGAGAAAGTTCAAGTATATCATATGCTGAAGGGAGATCATCAGAGTCCATGTGGCTGGCCAATCTATTGTCTTAGCCTCATAGTTCTCTATCTCCCCAACCCCAAATTCTTCTCTCACTCCCAGTGTCATACCCTAGATTCTGATGTAATTCCCTGATCACTTTTTTTCCCAATCTATCATTTCCCTTCTGGCTATATTTTCAGCAAAAGAATCACTTTTTTTCCCAATCTATCATTTCCCTTCTGGCTATATTTTCAGCAAAAGAATTACAAATTGAGTGTAAAATGAAAAACTAGAGGACCAACGGTCAAAAGAGAGTAAACAAAAGGTCTGGAAGAAGGCAAAGGGAGAACTCTAAAGGGAGACTATGGCCAGAGAAGGGGTAAGGTGATTAAGGTTTCAGAGATGAAGCAGTGCTGGGTCATGATGTCCCCATGGAACAGACACCAAAACTGCCTAGACTCATGACTGGACTTAAAGCATCATTTAATTATTAAATTACTTACCTTTGATATAAGTTTTTTACAGCAGTTGGTCTGACTGGCAGCTGAAAAACATGTTGCTCATCAAGAGGATTTTGTTTATAATATTTTATGCAGGACCTAAAAAAAATATGAGCCTCTTTTGGAAAAAATGCCATGTGGAGAGAAAAGGCTTTCTGGTAGTCTACAGCTCATGAGGAAAACATTTTATTGAACATCACTAACCACACATCAACAACAAAATAATTTCAGGGACACAAAGTAAAAAACAAATATAAAATATCCCCAATCCCCAACAAAACATAGGTTATGTTTTTTCCTTTGAAAGGAAATAGCATTTCCTTTTTAAAAATTAATATCCATATTTCTCATTAACAGAAAAAAAAATATATATATATATATTAAAGACTTATTGTTTGTTGAGAGGTAAGAGAGACAGACAGAGAGAAGAAAGGAGGGCCCAGAGCAGTCTCCATCCACACAGGTGGATGTGGGGCCGTGCGGGGTGGAAACCAAACTGAGGGCCTCCTGCATGGGAGGTGAGAACCTTTGCAGCCATCCAGGCACTTACCATTTGTGCTGCAGTTCAGAATATGGGTTTACACGGGCCGGGGCAGGGATTTGATACCCGGACCACGCAGTTGCAAGGCAAGTGCTCAGCCTATTGAGCTATCCTGGCATCTCCAGAAAATACATTTAAGTTGAGCCCAAATAAAGGTTTAAGTAGGGAGCAAGAGCTATCAGAAAGAGAAAAACAAAGAGGCAAAAGAGAAAGATACAGCCTTCATGTTTTTCAGAATCTGGGGAATTAAAGAGTTAATTTATTTATACTATTTATTTTTAATGGAAAAAAAAGCCAATAACAATTTTAAACTTCTCCCTTTACAATGAGGCAAATTCTAATTTTGGAAAAAGACGTTTCCTTTCATAGGGAAAAGAGCCCCAGGCCGTCCACTGGTTGGTTCACTTATTTCCAGTTTGAGGCCTCCAATACATGTAAGATACCAAGAATCCATTCATGAGAATTATTCCAAACTGATTGGAAAAAAATCTCTAAAATTACAGAAATACTGTTGACAGAGGTCTGGTTATATTTAATTTCATTAAGTTATCATACAGATGGCTGGCAATTAGTTTGGCCCAAATATATAAGGCTGTAAAGAAAAGAGCAAGAATTACTTAAGCAACAGGTACTTTAAATGTAGTACATTATTTAATTAATCCTGACAACAAACATGAGGTTATTATATCCCTTTTATAGATAAGAAAGCAAGATGCAATGAAAGGAAACTTCCTCTGGAAGTTAAGAAGTGCCAGAGCCAGGTGTCAAACCTGATTTCTTCTGAATCCAAAACCTTAGAACATAGTGACTTAGAACATTCTGCTACTGTGAAGACAGGGTGCACAGATTCTATCAAAACTGATTTAAAAAAACAAAAGGCACATATTTTGGCTGCAACTATTTCAGAAGAGAATACATTTTTTATGTAGGCAAATAACAGAGAAATACTTACTGGGTTAAAGAAAAGAGAAGCTCGTGTTGAGGTTTAATGAAAAGCTTGCAACTGACTAATATTTCTAGAATATGGTGGAGTTTTTGAACACGATAAACTTGTTCTTGTGTATCTACTGATGGAGAAATAAAATATTCCTAGAATGAAAAAAAGTAAAGGCAAAATAAAGAGTTAAAGAAGTGGACTCTTTGGAAAGAATACGGCTATGTCTGCTAAAATTAAGTCTGTATACTTCATTCATGGGGGGGGGGAAGATAGGAGGCAGCTAGAGTATACTACCTTTCAATAATATTCCTCTAATCTGTAAGTAAAACCTTCACTGAGAATATTCTAGAAAACCATTATACGTATTTTCTGGTGAAGGCAAATCACAGAACTGCTTCACAAGGAAACTCCAATTGAGTGACTAATGCTACCCATCAACCTCTCCTGATGGAATAAATGGCAAATCCACAAGGTAATTCTTAATTTCAATACTCTGGTTATAATATAATATAATATAAATTAAAATAGCTTGTAATCATGACCCTGAAATCCAGAAGTCTCTTTTGAATCAATATAGTAAAGAACATCAAAAAGTCTCTGGAATTTGTGTATAATAGAAATAGGTCAAGAGAATATAAAGCAAAAGTTCCTTTATAGGGCCTATCAAAAAAAGGCATTCCCTAATCACTTCAGGTAAGTGAGAGTTATGGGAATACCTTGGCTTGAGCAGGCTACAACTATATGTCAGCATCATAAATTTACAGAAAATGAAAAATGACACTAAATGAGCTACTTCTTTGTTTGTCGTACTAGACAGTAGTAATTAAGGGCAATGACTATCTTATTTATCTGTTTTCTAGGACCTAGGACAGAGGCTGGCACAGATTAGGCACTTAATAATTATATACAGAACAAATGAATAAAAGAAAATCAACTTTTGAATAAAAAGATAAACTCACCAAATGATTCAAAGATGCAAGTTCCTGACCTATTATAAAAAACATATAAGCTTTAGGTATTGTCTATTACATGTTAATAAACCACCAAAGTAAAAATTTTCATAGTTCACATACAAAAGAGATGCTCAAGCTCAATAGTTCCTCAGAAATGGTTACATTTTTTGGCACATTACACTATAAATATATGCCAGTATATATTCTAAAAATGATCACAGCTTGGCCTAATAAAAGCAACCAAGTGTTGGGTATTAAAATAGCATCTCATTAAAGGGTTTATTTACTACATTAACCTTATAGAATCTCAAAATTTTTTAACTAAAAGCAAACAAGCAAATAAAAACTATAATTATCTTTAATCCGTTTGTTGAGGAGAAAACTAAAGGCCCAGAAAACAGAAGTGCTTGTCTCACAGTGAACCAGGGGCAAAGCCAGGCCCACAAATGACCAGGGACAAGTAGAAAGGTAAAATCTGAGAACGCCTATGGGCCAACAACTATGATGTAGTTTTTAATTTTTTGAGCTGGGAAAGAGACTTACCTATGAAAAAACTAATGTAATCTTTCTTTAATTTGTCCAAACCAATTTCCAAAAGCATCTGAACTGGAGTAGTCCCACTGAGAGAAACTGGGTCCATGGTTCCATGGTAAGACTGATGAATGAGCTTACTTAGTAAACTGTTACTTCCACTATGGAGCTAGAAATCAAGGCAATGTTATGAAACGATAAATAAATCCAATAAGCAAAAGAGAAGCAAACTGCATTAGCTACAAGCTAAAAATTATAAGCTTGCATCTTTAGTCTCCTGATACTATAAACTATTTGAATAAAAGCCCCTAAATTACAAGCACAGTTTATAAAGTGCTATTCCTAACTCATTTGCTCAAGTCCAAAGCAATTAAGAAGGGTTTAAACTTATCACTCTGAGATGTAATTACACTAAAAAGAAGGCAGAGTTGGTCTTTTGAAGCTTCACAACTAGGAATTCTCTTCTACTGGCTAAGGGCTATCTGGCATCCCTTCCCAAATTGAACATTTTCATAGGCTGACCAGCTATACCATTTTAAAGATTTATTTTAGTGTTTTTGACAGAGAGAGAGAGAGAGAGAGACAGAGAGAGAGAGAGAGAGAGACAGAGAGAGAGAGACAGAGAGACAGAGAAGGGGGAGGGCCCATAACAAGTCTCCGTAGTTGCACATCATTAGTTTTTCAACATGGTTCATTCCACAGAGATGGTATGGAGCTGCACAGGACAGCAACCAGGGCCCCCTATATGGAGGCTTGCCCAGGCAGGAACCCAACTGCCCACCACCACATTGGAAGGACACCACAGTTCAGCACACGGGTCCGCACGGGCCCCGGATGGGACACGATCCTCGGACCTTGGGACTGCAAAGCGAGTGCTTAACCCGATGAGCCATCCTGGCTTCCCCCAGATGTACCATTTTAAATGGGACAGAACAAAATGGCATTGTCCTGTTTCAAATGGTACGTCTGGTCAGCCTACTGACACCTTGCATTTAGCCCAGTGAGACTAGGCTGACCACACGTACCATTTGAAATGGGACAGTACCGTTGTTTTCTGTCCTGTTTCAAATGATACGGTCAGCCTACATCTCCAACTACCCTGAAAACCTGCTGCTATTCCATCAATGATCCACACATGAGTCATAAGGAACTCCTTATTGGCTAGAGCAAGGGTCTCCAAACTGCGGCCCACGAGGCCCTCTCATCTGGCCCATGGAGACCTTTTTATCTGAATAAAATAATATTAAATAAATAATTAAAAACAACATCTACGTTTTGATTCTTTTTTATTTGGACCTCAAGTGTGTAGTCGGCCCCCAAACTGCTGTTTGATAGTTAATACGGCCCGCGGGCTGAAAAGTTTGGAGACCCCTGGGCTAGAGCATCCAAAATACTAACTTGACCATTTACAGATTAAAAAGCTGTGAACTTACAACTCTAACATGTGTTCCAAATGTTAAGCATACTTAAAATATTTGACATTTTCTCACTACCATCTTCCTATTATCTCTTAATTTTCATCACAATCTTTTGCATTTTATTTTTAAAAACTATTTCCGGGGAAGCCGGGATGGCTCAGTGGGTTAGGCGCTCACTTTGCAGCCCTGGGGACCGAAGTTCAAATCCCGGCCCTGGCTCGTGCGGACCCATATACTGAACTGGGGAGTGCCCCCAGTTCAGCTCTCACCGGGGCGAGACCCCGGCCCAGTTCCTGCCCTGTGCAGCCCCAAGCCCACAAGTGGAATGAAACTATGTGGAAAAACCAATAATGTACAACTATGGAGACTGTTCTGGGCCCTCCCCTTGTATCTCTCTCTCTCTCTGTCAAAAAACCCACAAACAATAAATAAATCTTAAAAAAAAAACAAAACTATTTCCACTTAGTTTGCACTCACTGCACATGGCAGGAATATACTTGTAAACATTTCACAAACAGAAACTCTTAAGAAAAAATTGGCCAAGATTATAATGCCTAGAATCACTAACACCCACTTAAGGGCAGAGTCTGCATGCCTTTGCCCTGGAATGGATCTTTGTTCACACCTATGAAACTTTCAAAGTTTTACAGCCATGAACTGGCAGTCACATTATTTCATATAATTCCTATTAAATGAGGAATCTTTTTGTTTCTAGCTTTTTACTTACCTTTTTGATTATAAAAGCATAAATTCATTATGGAAAATTCATAAAAGTACAGAAATGTATAATGCAGTTGGAAAAACTCATTTGTAACCCTACCACCAGAAGGAACAGCTAAAACATTTTAGCATTTGATTCCAGGTTTTTCTCTCCAAAGTATACATTTTTTAATAGTGTGTATTCCTTTCTTTTTACTGAACATAATAAGCATTTCTCCAGCATCATTTCTGTCAGCATCATTTTTAGCAACTATTACATGTCCTATTCTGCGGTTATATTATTTACTTAGTCATTCCGTTAACAGTAGAAATTTAGGTCATTTACAATGTTTTGCTACCATAAATGAGGCTCTTATGACTATTCTAGTACATAAAAATCTGTTTTTATAGATTTTATTTTTATTGTTTGAGAGAAGCTGAGAGAGATAGCACCCCCAGAGCTGTTTCCATAGTTGTATGTCACTAGTTGTGACATGGTTTCATTCCATAGAAGTGGATGTGGGGCCTGCACAGTGTGGGAATTGAACTGGGGGCCACCCGCATGGGAGGAAAGAACCTTCACTGACATGCCATATGGGTTTGCAAGGGCCGGGGCAAGGACCCGAACCCTAGACTTTGCAATTGCAAGGCAAGTACTCAACCACTAAGCTAGCCTGGCATCCTTTTATACATAAAATCTTGATACATGTTTTTGTATATAAGCTTATTAGGACGGACCCTAACAAGAATTGTTGATTCAAATGGTATAATACATTTTGAGGATCATTATTATCAAAACTGCTTTTCAGAATGTTCCAATTTACACTGTCATATAGTATATGAGAATTATTGTGCATAGGAATAATAACACTATTAGTAGCTTATGAGCACTTACCTATAAGCATGGTGCTTTTTACATGAATTAATTTATCCTAAACAACACTATGAGGTTGTATTTATTATTCCTACCCTCATTCCCTACTTTACAGATGAGGAAACTGGGGCACAGAGTACTAAGTCACAGGGCTGGAATTCAAGTTTAGGCACTCTTCTCCAGAGCCTGTGTCCTTAACCATAGTGCTATGCAGCTGAGAAAATGCTCTATCTAACACACAATACTTAACCTACCCATGGCTGTATATCACCACGTTGTAGATTCTGGATAATCAATGTGAAACACTTCACCAAGTCTTGATATGAAATCACACCTTGAAAAATAAGTCAGTCTAACATTATTCTCATGGTATTTCTGCAGATCAAATGTCATTAATCTTAAGGATACACAAATGAAGTGGGAGACAAGTATCTATACTCTGTGGATGGGGAAGTGGAAAGGAAAAGGCAAAAGAAAAGACAATGCATTTCTAAAGAAAGAAATTAAACTGACTACCACAAAGTAATACACTTAGTAAAATATTAAGGAATATCTTTTTCTTTTTCCAATGATTGTACTTTCATAAGGTATATGTTTTGGTTCATATAAACACAGCATAAAAACCACCTAAGTCTTATACATAAGGCAGGAGAAAATTAGATTCTACAAATTGCCTTGTCTTAGCACAATTCTTGAGTAGAAGTGCCAGTGCATTATTAGAAATGAATTTGTAAAACAGAAACCAATTTCCATACAAAACCAGTAGTATTCACTGCATTATTTCTCAGACTAAATTCAAAGTAAACCTAAAAAGTAACAGAAAATTTTATTTATAATCATGATGAACACCTACTACTACTCATTTTGCACCACAGCTGCTCAGCAAAATCGAGATCACAGCGCACTGTGAAAAGACACTCGATGGAACGGTCAAGCGCAACACTGTCATGCTTCACTGTCTGAAAAAGAAGTATCAGGGAACACTCAGTTTCAATTTTTAAAACTGTGAAATAATTTAAGGCCAATAAGCTTTCAAATGCTGCTCTGAGAAAATGTGAATCCATGATCCCACACAAAGCAAGGGACACAAATCAACAGACAGTGAAAAACTGGGACCCTAAAACTATTTTGAAACTGTGATACCTAAAAACAAGCAACAATTTTTCTTCATGTAAATATATTTAATTAAATTACTGTTGTCTCTATTTTCCTATTTGTCAAATGACAGCATAATTAGCTTAGTTTAATAATACCACCCCTGGCATATTAATATGCCATCTTATAATATATATTTAAATTATATCATGTTATAGCATATTAACACATTCATTTCTACTTCACTGCAGTTGAGCAATTAATAACATATATATATATATATGTGTGTGTGTGTGTGTGTATATATATATATATATACATATATATATATATATATTTGCTGTAAAAATATTTATCAGCTCTTAAGGAAAATAATCACCAGTGCTGACATTAAAGACCAAGAAAAAGCTACCCTCAAAACACTGCCTCCATTGTTCCAGATCCATTTGACATAAATGGTACAGCATGAAAGTTAACAGTATGATCATATTTTTAAAGTTATTTCAGTGTACATTTCTAACTCATAACAATCACTTACCTCTGTGTCTTTTTTTGTAGAATCACCAAATCCATCCAGCTTATTTAAGTCTAGAAAGTGGCAAAAGCTTATTAATTCTGCATTTTATCTTTCTGCTTTCCAAATTATTTCCATCCTAATTCTATTTTCAAATGGAAAATTGGGACAGTAAAAGTATAACTGGGGATTTTAGCAAATTACTTAACTCTCCAATGGAAGTCATACTAGATACCCACTAGGCAGGAGTGTGAGGATGAACTGAGGTACAGCAAAAGTCCCTGAGACACAATATTGGGTACATGGTAGGTGCTCAAAGGTTACTGTTCCATTGCTCTCCTTCTACAATCTCAAATAGGTTGGGGTATATAAATCTTAAATTAAATCTTATTCTTAAAATTACTTAGGCTGTTACCATTAGCAATTCAAAATTAAAGCTGAAAGCTGTTCTTTTTGACCATGACAGACCTCAGAGCTTTATATATACCCAAAAGAATATTAAGCCTAAAAAGACAATTTATATTTAAATATAGCATATACAAATTCCCAAGAAAGAAAAAAATACAATCTGGAAGCATGACTTAGGAAAACACCATTCAGAAATTCCTGCACAAGTTCAATAGCAGATTTTGCTTCCAGCGGCGCAGGCCATTCAGTTACACCAGTCCTCAAACCATCAGCCAAAACCTATGGGAGATTTAAAAAACCCAAAAGCTTGTTAGAAGAAAACATAGGTTAATCAGTAAGGATATGTTTAATAATGTTAGTTGCAATAATATTTCTTGAATGTTTAATCACACGCCAGGAACTGTTCTAAGTGTTTCATATGTAGAATGTTCTTTAATCCTCACAAAAACTCTATGAGGCAGATATTAATATTTACTTCTGCTTTACTGAGGCTAAGAGAGGTTAAGTAACTTGCTTAAGGTCACACAATTAGTAACTGACAGTACCAGGACATATATCCAAAGGTGGTGTTCTAAACTATGATGCCACATGCAGATACTATAGGATTCAAGACTGATGATCTTACTTTGAAGATGCTCATAATTTGGGTTAAGAAGGACCAATAACACAGATGAAATAACTACATGGAAGTTTATGTAAAAACAATATACATGCATATGCCTATAAATACAATATCTAAACCAAAGTACTAAGGAAAAGGGTCAAGATAGGCTGGAGGAATCGCCAGGGGTACAATGTGAAACCTCATCTCAACTCAAACGTGGGAAGCATCAGCTAAGAGTAGGGAAGGAGTATGGAATGAGACAAAAGGGTGGAATGATTCTAACTAAGGTGTAGAAAACACCTAGGAACACTGGGAAAGATTACAAGGAATAGGGGCTAGACAGAAATAGTGGCTTTAAAACTTAAAAAGTTTTTTTATTTCACATGGAAGACAATAGCTACTGTTGATTTTGGTGCAGGAAAAATGATATGATTAAGTAGTTAAGAATTCATCAGAGGGGACGTCGGGATGGCTCAGTGGGTTGGGCGCTCACTTTGCAGCCCTGGGGACCCGGGATCGAGTCCTGGCCCCGGCCCGTGTGCACCCATAAGCTGAGCTGGGGAGTGCCCCCAGTTCAGTTCTTGCTGGGGCAAGACCCCAGCCCAGTTCCTGCCCTGTGCAGACCCTCGCCCACCTGTGGAATGAAACTATGTGAAAGAGCCGATGATGTGCAACTATGGAGACTGTTCTGGGCCCTACCCCTTCTCTCTATCTGTCTCTGTATATCTCTCTCTCTCTGTCAAAAACAATAAATAAATCTTTAAAAAAAAAAAAGAATTCATAAGAAATACCCAGGATGGGCTCTAAGAAAAAGAGAATGCTCAATATTTCTCAATAGAACTGATCTCATCCTCTACTTCCAGAGGGTCTTTGAAAACATGTATAGAAAATTCTTTTTTATTTTTATTGGGTTTTTTTTTTTGTTTGTTTTTGACAGAGAGTGAGAGACAGAGACAGAGAGATGGGGAAAGGCCCAGAGTAGTCTACATAGTTGTACATCATCAGTTTTCAATATAGTTTCATTCCACAGGTGAGTATGAGGCTGCACAGGGCAGGAGCTGGGCCGGGGCCTCCTGCATGGGCCCCGGCAAGAACTGAACTGGGGGCACATCCCAGTTCAGCATATGGGTCCACAAGGGCCAGGGCCCAGATTCAATCTTTGGGCCCCAGGTCTGCAAAACGAACGCCCAACCCGCTGAGCCATCCCGGCATCCCCATGTACAGATAATTCTTAATAACATTTTATTTTCTCTAGTTTACTTTATTGTAAGAAGATATTGTATAACACTGTATAACATACAAAATATGTGTTAATAGACTATTTATGTTATCAGTAAGGTTTTCAGTCAACAGTAGGCTATTAGTAGTTAAGTTTTAGGGGAGTCAAGTTATACTCAGACTGTTGACTGTGGACGCGGGGTGGGGTGGGGGGAGTGCAAGGGGGGCTTGGGAGTATTGGCACCCTTAACCCCCATGTTGTTCAAGGGTCAACTATAGTATAAGGAAAATTGAAGGAATGGTGGAACCAGACAGAGGTTCCTACTCTGGGGAAGATTTCATGTTTCATTTTGTACATAGTTAATTTGAGGCAACAGCATTCTCAAGTTGGAAATAATTCAGTGGAAGTAGGAAAGATGAGAACTGGTATCCGCTTAAAGAAGGGTTCAGGAGTTCCCTTGTAAGGCATCAGTCAAATCAATGAATGTCTAAGCTCTCTGCCAGGGTGCAGAGAGAAGGGCAAAGACATGAGAGTAGAAGTATGATGGCAGCTCACAGCAATATCCCTGAAAGAGAAGCTTTAAGAAGAAAGGTGATAAAGTACCAAGTTTTGTACAAACAGGGAAATAATAATAATAATAGGAGGGAAAAGTATTAAGAATGCTTGATACTATACTAGATGCTAAAGGCACAAGTACCTAGCACTGAAGTCTAGCAAGGGAAACAGGTAACTAAACAATTTACTGTGTTTGATAAACACTTTGGCAAGAGATGGGTATGGCATTCTATAGCAGCAAAAGGCACAGGCAGCATAAGCCATTCTGGGGAATCAGTGCAATTATTCTAGGGGAAGATGTCATAGAGAGTTCACCCAGCAAGGAGATGGGAGAAGGGCATACCAGGCAGACCAAGACAAACACCAAAAAGTCACAAGGTGACAGGATCAGAGCTGTTACAAACAGGAAGCCCAATATGGCAAGGGTTGTTGGGGATTCAGTGACAGTGAAAGTAGGGTGTTAGATTAAGCTAAAGATATACACAGGCATCAATAGGAACAAGAAAAAATGCTAACTGTCATTACTCATCTGGTAAATGTCACATGAAATACTACTTCATCCCTGCTAGGATGGCTATAATGAAAAACAAAAAATAAGACAATATCAAGCATTGCGAAGGATATAGAGAAAGTGAACCCTCACACTCCGCTGGTAGAAATATAAAATGGTGTAGCCATTTTGGAAAACAGTTATAGTCTGGCAGTTCCTCAAAAGGTTAAACATAAGAGTTACCATATGAGCCAGCAACCCCACCCAGGAGATGTGAAAAGATATGCCACATAAAAACGTGTACATGACTATTCATGACAGCATTACTTAGAACAGCCAAAAACAGAATCAACTGAAATGTCCATCAACTGATGAATGAATAAACAAAATGTGGTATATCTATACCATGGAATGCTATTGTAAGCAATAAAAAGGAACAAAGTACTACACAAAGTACCTTAGTGGTTGCTAGGGGCCAGTGGGGATGGGAGGTGACTGCTAATGGGTATGAGGTTTCTTTTTGGGGTAATGAAAATGCTCTAAAATTAAATATGGTCATGGTTGTACAACGCTGTAAGTATACTAAAAACTACTGAACAAGTGAATTTTATGGGATGTAATTTATATCTCGATAAAGCCGTTAAAAAAAAAAAAAGAAAGAAATAAGAAAGGCAGTGACTGGATATAACAGGCTTTGTATGCCAGGATAAGACATTTGGAATTTCTACTGCATTAAAATGAGGCACCCCCTTGAGATTCAATTTGTAGAGTGGAGCTAAAATTACTGAAACATAAAATTCTTGAAGCACATGCTCATTAATCTTTAGCATCAATAAAAACCCAAGTTATTACCAAGCAGATTATATGTGCATTTGAAATAAATTGGCAGCTAACCCACCTGGAAAGAGAGGGATCCATCATATAAATAAAAACCAAACACTCCAGTAGAAAAGGCTGAAGAACTGTAGCTATTAACTATCTAACCAACGTTCCCTTTAAGTAAGGGAGTAAGGACAACTATCACACAGTGAAATTCAACTGTCCAAATTGCCAAGAGTACCCAATACATACATACTTGTAACATTTGGAACAAATTTTGAAAAACACAAAACTACGTAACAATGATATTAGCAAACATTTTTATGAAAACACAAGATTTAATGCAAGTTACAAATTCCAGAAGGATACTCACAAGGAGAAATTTCAATTCTCTGTGAAGATGATTCAAAGGACTTCTAGGATCTCCTGATTCCACTTTAATGTTCTAAAAAGTTCCCAAAGTCAGTTTTCAATGATAATCCCATTTTCTTGTGGTAAGAGTCAGTTATTTGTATTTCAAATTACCCACACATCAAAAAATACATTTCATAAAGCACTAATGAATTAAAAAAGTAGGGCAATACTTCATTTACAACAAGCCTGTCCAACCCATGGTCTGCGGGCCACAGGTGGCCCAGGACAGCTTTGAATGTGGCCCAACACAAATTCATAAACTTTCTTAAAACATTATGAGATTTCTTTTGCAATTTCTTTTTAAGCTCATCAGCTAACATTAGTGTTAGTGTATTTTATGAGTGGGCCAAGACAATTCTTCCAATGTGGCCCAGGGAAGCCAAAAGGTTGGACACCGGATTCAGAAAATCTTACTTAAGAGATACCATAGATCCTGCCCATTCCCATGCAGTAACCTAAATTCAGGCCTCCACAACCCCTCTCTATACCACAATTGTACCTATGTGGAACAAATGCTCTCCTTATATGCTCTCTTGCTCTCTTCCACTGAATTTCCAAAGGACAGGTAGGAGAAATATAAATACATCTCAAGACTCAATGACAAATTTAGCATTACCATACACCAAACATATTCCCCTTGTCCCATAAATTTGTTCATTAGACTCCTTATAACTAACAAACAGTGTGCTGTTGATTTACAACCCTAAGATATTTGGGAAAAAAACAGGGGCGGGAGGAATGAACAAAAATAAAAAAGTAAATTCTGTATGTAAATTTCTATTGAGATAAAAGCATTAAGAATATAATTATCCATAATTCCACCACCCTATTAACACTATTAAGGTGTCTATGTATACATTTTTTAAAAAACATAGTCAAAATGTTATTATATATACAATTTTGTACTTTTTGTTTGCTTAAAAATAAGCATTTCCTATTATTACTAAAGATACTTTAAATAGTGATTTTTAAAGAATGTATCACATTTCATCATGGGAATTTGTTTTAATCATTTCCCTATTGAACATCCAGGTTTTGTTTGTATTATTTTGGAAACACAGCTATATCATCATGAATATCTTCATACATATATATTTGTTATCAATTCTGACTAATTTCTTACAATAGATTCCTAGAAATGTAAATATAGGGTAAAAAGGCTTAGTGTGATTCTTGATGTTCTGCCAATATCTGTATTTGTCCAAGAATAGCTGAGATAAGTCACTTTGATGATTTATTTCACTTGGGTCCCGACTTCAAGAGATTTATTTTATTAATCACTGAAAAATTCTTAAGTTACATAATTACAGCACTGTAGGCAACTGATAGATCAGATCACCTGGCAAAACCTCCTCTGGCTGCCTTCAAGGGCCAGCTGAGCTTTTCAGAGCTCAGGGAGGGCTGGGGCTGAGACTGAAAGCGTGCAGCATGAGCAACAAGCGAGTCAAAAGTAAATCTACACTGAGTAAAAGCAGCAACAGAAAATAGGATTTGCTCTTACCAAAGCTGCATTTGAAGAAAGTGGAGGAGTTTGAAGAATCTCATCCACAGGACTCCAGGTAATATCCAAAGTGATTGTAGTTTGTGACGCAGGGACTGTGTCATCCAAAGCAGTAGACTTCAAGAGCTCATACTGGGCAAAGCCCCTAGATGTAACCTGAAAAGAGGCATCCAGCAGGCCATTAGCTATGCTGTCACACGACCAACGGGCCATTATCGAAATTACATTTTTTTTTTTTTAAATTTATTTTTACTGTTTTTGACAGAGATAGAAAGAGAGAGACAGAGAGAAGGGCGAGGGCCCAGAGCAGTCGCCATAGTTGCACATGATTGGTTTTTCTGCATAGTTTCATTCCACAGGTGGGCGCGGGACTACATAGGCAGAAACTGGGCCAGGGTCTCACCCTGGTGAGAACCAAACTGGGGACACTCCCCAGTTTAGCATATGGGACCGCACGGGCTGGGGCCAGGATTCGATCCTCAGTCCCCAGGACTGCAAAGTGAGCGCTTAACCCACTGAGCCATCCCGGCTTCCCCTCAAAACCACTTTTTTTCTCAAAAGAAAAAGTGCCATACTTTTATCCTAAATGCAAAAATAAGGCAATTATTTAAAAATAATAGTTTAAGAAAAATTGTTAAAACCACAAAGATTAGCTAAAAGGCAAGAAGGCATATATTTGAATTTTAGTCATTAGCTGATATAAAAATAATACAAACATTTTGATACTACAGAAAAATATCTAGTCATATTAAAAGTGAAAAAAAATTTTTAACTAGGAAGGCAGGTAGATAACAGTTTGAAAAAAATAATGAGAAGAGAAATACTTACAGAAGACAAGTGATGTCTTTTCTTATGTGAATTTTTTAAGTCTTCAAGATTTACAGAATAATTTTTATCAGCTATGAGACATGAAAGAATGAAAAAAATTTAAAGGAACAATTCAAAATACCATTTAAGCATTAGAAAATTCAAATTCTGAGGGTATCACAACTTAACACTCATAGTATTTAAGATTAAATTTTAAATCATATATGAATGTTTATTAAAAAAATGAAAGGAAACAAAGGTCAATACTACCATAAAAATATCATTATATGCCTAGTATGAGATTGGAATTATATTGTCATTGTATTCAATTTTTTTATCCTTCAATGAATGAAAATTTCCAAAAGACACATACAAGTCAAACGAAACCCAAACAAAACAGTTATAAACTCCTGTCCAGATTTTTAGAGATCTATTTCTGATGATTCTGGAATGTCCCCTACATGCTGCAAATTACACACTAGATTCCTTGTGGCTAATACAAGTTCCACTGTGTGCACTTCCCTCTTAACAATATCAGTTTTCAGTAAAAATCACAAAACAGTAACTACCAAATACACACACATACACCCATAAATGTAGTAAGAGTGAGCTCTCACCTTTACAACTGACCGCATACAGGACAATTCCTGTAATACTGTTACTTGTTGTGATAAGTTCAGCTCCTAGCCAACAGGTCCCTTCAGGATCTGAACTGTCACACCTTACCCAAAGTGGAGGAAGGGCAGTAACTGGCCGATTAATGTTCAAATGGGTCATATTAGGATTGTGAGCCATGGTATAAAGTCCAATTAACTGCCTTGAAAACAAGAGAAAGAATAAATTATAGGTAGACACTGCCAATTGGTCAAAAATTTTCTTTTCCAAAGGTATCATGAAGGGTCTCCTAGAAACAGTAATCTGAAAATTAAGTGGCGAAGTGCACATAAATATTTCACCCAGTAAAGCAGTCAAAGAAGGGCACACCGGGCAGACCAAAGCTCACGCACCAGAAAGTGACAGCGACAGGACCAGAGCTACTATAAGCAGAGAGTTCAATACGGTGAAGGTAGAGGTTCTGTGGGAGTGGAAATAGGGTGTAAAATTAAGTTAAGGAAATAAGTAGGATGTGTCAATTATATCTCAATAAAACTGGGGGGAAAAACTAGGAGCCAATAAACACATGAAAAGGTGCTTGAAATCATTAGTCTTTGTCACACTTAAGGAAATCTGAATATGAACTATAAATTCAACAATAGCATTGTAACAACGTTAAATTTCCAGATTTTGATTATTGTTCTGTGCTTATGTAGGAGAATGTACTTGTTCTTAGGAAATACACAGTGAGATATTTAGAGATGAATAAGTACAACGTCTCCAACATACTATCAATATTTCATTAAAAAAGTATGTGTGTGAGATGTGTGTATTATATAGATGGTGGGAGTGGGGGAAGAGAAGGCGGAACGAAAGAATGACAAAGCAAATGTAGCAAAATGTAAAAAAAACTGTTGAGTCTGTGTTAAAACTATACAGAAGTTCCTATAATATTCTTGTAACTGTTCTGTAAATTTGAAAGTATATAAAAATTAAGTTACCCACAAATGTGACCTAAATTTTTTTCCAAAGAGATGAAAGCTGAATTTATTATCAACAGATGTTCAGGAAAGAAATTTCTAAGGGATTGTACTTCAAAAAGGAAACACAATAATCCCACAAGGAAGGTCTGAAATGCAAGAAGAAATTGAGAGCAAAGAAATGATAAGCATACGGGTAAATCTCAACAAACACTGGCTAAAGAAATCATACAAATAAATAATGTTTACATTGTGGAGGAAAAAGAAAAAAGGCCTTCAAATATGATGTAAAGGGGAAGCCAGGATGGCTCAGTGGGTTGAGCACTCACTTTGCGGTGCTGAGGACCGAGGATCGAATCCCGGCCCCCACCCCGTGTGGTTCCATGTGCTGAACTGGGGAGTTCCCCCAGTTCAGTTCTCTCTCTGTCTCTGTATCTCTCTCTCTCTCTCTCTGTCAATAAATAAATAAATATTTTTTTTTAAAAATTAAAAAAAAAAAAAGATGTAAAATCAAGAAGCCAAGAAACTATTAACTTAACTAAATGAAAATATTAGAAGCTTCTACATAACAAAACAAGCAAAACCACCATGAAGGAAAGTCACCTTGTGAATACTGTTGTTATATTATATTCATTATTATCTAATGTTATTATTTATATGACTATATCCTCCAGAACTCCTTGATGGTGAAGAAATTTTCATTTTGGAGGTAGGGGAGACCAGGCAGAGGGAAGTGCATATGACTACACAGTAAGGAAGCAGGAAGTGCAACTGGCAAGGCAGACAGAGGCAGCAGGGTTTCTAGCAGGGTGGGGTCATTCACCATTGGGCAGGAGAGCCCAATGCAGGGCAGGATATTTATAATCCATGGCCCAGGCCAATAGCTCCCCTCAGTCATCATGGTGACCAAAAAGTACCACTGCAATTTCCAAATGCCTGCTGGGTACCCCTGGTGGAGTACCCCTACATGTCACTCAAAAGGAATTTGGATGTTATCATGAGGCAATGAGAACTGCTGAGGATTTACAAGCAGGGAAAGAACACAAGCAGGATTTCTGGCAGCAGTGAGGAAGAAAGACTGGAGAGGAACCAGATCAGACACAAGGAAAACATTTAAGAAGCAACAACAACCAACAGTATAGGGGACTGGATAAAGGGAAGGTCACTGTAGCCTTCTTGGTCATATTTGGGATACCTATGGGATATTCAAGTAGTGCTATCCTTAGAGAGTTGGGTATACATATCTAGGGGGAGGGGGAAGGAGGGAGAGAGGAATCTGGGCTAGACATATTTTTTCCCAATGTTTACAAGAATACTTCAATATTGAGAAACCAGGATGGCTCAGTGGATTAAGCGCTTGCTTTGCAGCCCCAGAGACTGAGGATTGAATCCTGGCCCTGGCCCTGCAGACCCATATGCTGAACTAGGGTGTGCTTCCCATGGGAGAGGCCCCCAATTCCGTCCTCGCCACCTCCTCCTGCCCCATTCGAGGCCCCTGGCTCAAGGGGGTATGTCTTCCATGCAGAAGATCCCCAGTCCAGTTCCCACCCTGTGGACCCCTGCCCACCTGTGTGGAAGAAAACCATGTCGAAAACTGATGATGTACAACTACGGAGACTGTTCTGGGCCCTCGCCCTTCTCTGTTTCTATCTGTCTCTATCAAAAACAATAAAATAAATCTTAAAAAAAAAAAAGAATTCTTCAATTTAAATTCCTACTCTTCACCTCTATTCCTATCCTGATACTAAGAAAAAAACTTACCTTGCCCTGCCAACTGGTAAAGCAAGTGGTCCAACATTCTCACCAGTAGAAAAATCAGAAATAGCAGTTTCTTCAGATTGTAGCTCTTCAACATGACTTGTTTCTTCTTTTTCTAAAGGCTTTTTAAAAAGGTTTTTAAATTATTTAATTAGGTAAAAGAACACATAAGATAATCAACTCTTCACTATGCTAGAACACAATGTACTAATTTCTAAAACCTTAAGCACAAACAATTGAGCTACAGCAAGAATCATACTACAAACCAGTTTGGTGCCAACAGATCTTGCCATCAGAAGCATTTCCACTCCTATCAAAATATATTGTTCTAAGTTGCTACCTATAAAGGAAGCATTTGATGCCATTCGAAAAGAAAGTGCTCTAACACATACAAAATAGAGTTAAAAACAAAATACCCGATGCATTGGTGATGTGATGTGGACTTGTACATTGGGAAACTAATTGTTACCAACCAATGTCACCCCATTAAATTTAACAATAAAATATAATAAAAAAATTTAAAAAATACCAAAGGAAAACCATCAGACTCTCCAATTTTGTCTTCACTCCCAAAATATAAAGATCCATAGCCTTTACTTCTTAAAGCTATTCCTCTATAGCTATCACTCTCATTTTCGTTACAAGGTTCTGATATCTATGTGTCTCAAGTAAATTCTCTCAGCCTTGCCAATAATAACAAAAATTATGAGTTAACATATCCTGAGCATGACTAGGTGCTAACTACAGTTTTAAGTTTTTTTCTCCATAAAAGCCCTGATATAGATATTATTATTAACCCTGTTTCAGAGATGGAAAAACTGCAGTAGCAAAGGGCTAAATAACTTGCCTAGGTTGCAAGGTGCAAATAATACAGTTGCTGGATGCAAAGCCAACATTTAAATCTAGGTAGTCTCTTCTGGAAGTAAATCCTCTGCTGACTTAATAGGTATGAGACTACATGTTT
>PVKE010005486.1:20999-58877 GCA_004027555.1 Craseonycteris thonglongyai
AGCATATGAGTTTACACGGGCCAGGGCCGGGATTCGATCCTCAGTCGTCAGGGCTGCAAAGCGAGAGCTTGGGGAAGCCAGGATGGCTCAGTGGGTTAAGAGCTCACTTTGCAGCGCCGGGGACCAGGGATCAAGTCCCGGCCCCGGCCCGTGTGGACCCACATGCTGAACTGGGGAGTTCCCCCAGTTCAGTTCTCTCTGTCTCTGTATCTCTCTCTCTCTCAAAAATAAATAAATAAATAAATATTTTTTTTAAAAAGCGAGAGCTTAACTCACTGAGCCATCCCGGCTTCCCCCTCTGTTCTACTTTTCAATAGTCATGTACTTTTAAGCTCTCCTGATCTTTGTAGAAACAAAGGCCATTTTAATTACTCGCCATCTAAAATTGCCATGGCTTCACTGAATCCCAGGTAACTCCTCACAAATCCACTTTACCCTGTTACAGCCTATTCCTGTCTACTTCAGGAAACAATGTAACCAAAGGAATAGATGGTTCCAAGCAACAATGTAATGTGACAGCATTATCAGCACTCAATAAAACCCACAGTCAAAATAGTTACTATAATTACACAAAAGCTTAAAGTTGTAATTATAAAGAAATACAAACCATAAGAAGTTCCTTCTTGTTACATTTAACAAACAAAGATTAAAGTAGAACTTCATAGTCATAGCTACTTAGGATGTGCTATTCAATACAGTAGCCACTAGCCAAATGCTGCTATTGGAACCCTTGAAGTATGGCCAGACCAAACTTAAGTGTAAAACACACACAGTATTTTGAAGACACAGTATGGAAAAAAGAAATTAAAATAGCTCATTAGTGACTTTTATATTAATTAGTATTGAAATAACAGATTAAATAAAAAACATTACTAAACTTAATTTTAGACCCAGAAATCCCACACCTGCTTATTTACTAAAAAGAAAAGTTATGCTTACACATAAATCTGTACACAAATGACTATCTTAGCTCTATTCATAATTAAAGACTAAAAACAACAAAAATGTCCTTTAAAGGGTGAATGGGTAAATAAACTGTGGTATACCCATACCATGAGACACTACACTACAATTAAAAGAAATGAACTGATACACACACCACTTAGATGAATCTCAAAGGTGTTATACTAAGTGAAAGAAGCTAAACTTAAAAGGTTATACACTGTATGATTCCATTCATGACATCCTTAAAAAGACAAAACTACAATGAGGGAAGAGTTCAGTAGTTGCCAAAGGGAAGCAGTTGGGAGAGGGTATGATTTTAAAGAAATAGCAGCACAAGGGAGAGTTTCAGGGGGTGATGGAACTGTTTTGTGTCCTGATTATGGTGGTGATTATCATAATCTATATATGTTAAAATTCACAGGACTGGACAACAAAAGAAGTCAGTTTTACTGTATGATAATTTCACTTTTTTTTTTTTAATGAGGCTACTAGAAAATTTTTAAGTACATACATGTTTCGCACTATATTTCAATTGGTCAGCACTGTAATTATTCCTAAAAGAATACACTTTCAAAAATATGATAAAAAATGTATACATTTAAGATTATTCCCACAAAAACAAATCTGGCTATTAAAAATTAAACAACCACAAAGTCCAAGCACTGCTTACCACTTTTTCCAAGATGAATACTATGTCATCTTCATTTAGAATATTTTTCAAAGGGTTCAGTTGGCCTTTGCTAATCAACTGCACTTGGACATCAGCCTATTAAAAACAGATCATGTCAAGCAATGTTTTATACACATCCATACACACACATTTGTACAGATATTTAAACCCATAAAGACCAAGTCTATGCAAGTAATTGGAAAGAATTTAAATAAGACATAAAGTTTTAAAAGTACAATTTCATTTATTTTTTGCCCATGTTGTTTTTCATGTTTAGAAAATCTAGATTATATCTATATCTATGCATACTTCAAGGCCCACCTAAAGTGCACCCTGCCTTTTAAAGCTTTCTATTGATTAGGATCACACTGACATCCTTCTGCTCTAATCATATTGTGTTTATTATTACCACAAAATTAACCCTTTACTAAGTATTATCCTTTCTTCTGATTATACTATGGAATTTAATACTTTATCAGTTATAGGAATTATTAATCTTTTATTCTAATTACATGTTTATTATAGAAGAATTTGAAAACAGATAGCTAAAAGAGATATTTTGAAACTCATCTGTAATTCTAACCAGAGTAATCACTACTGTTATTAGCCTTGTTGGTGTATATTTTGCCAGATCTTTTGCCAGGCATATAAATAAACTATTTAAACCAAAATGTATCTATTACTTTGATACTAGATAGAATTTTGCTTAATAAAAATAGAATATTCTAATAGTTTTATATTATGAACTTTCCATGCCATTAAATGTTCTTTGGTTGTATAATACCATGGTTCTAGCATCATTTAATTACTCCACACTGTTTGACATTTAGGTAGTTTCAAGTTATTTGCTATATTAAACAACTAATAATTGCTTTCTTAAGATGAATATATAAAATCATATTGATATTGTCATATTCTTTCAAATATATCATACCCACATATTTACATTCCTATCACTTATGTCAACACACTGAGTATCTTCATTATTTATTAATCTCATAGCCAAAACTAGTATTAAGTTTCATTTATTTGATCACTAATGAAGGTGAACACTTTCTAATATGCTTATTACTAACAAATATCTCATAATTTAAATCTATTTAATTGCTTGTTTTGGCTATTGAAGCATTTAGATTCCAAGTTCAGAGAATAAAGGATGTTGTGTTATTCTAATCTACTAGGTTCTTAGGTTTTAAATACTGTTGTGGATTGAATTATGTACCCCCCAAAAGATATACTAAAGTCCTAACCCCTGGTTCCTCTGAATGTGACCTTATTTGAAAATACAGTATTTGCAAATGAAATCAAGATAACGATTACCCGGTAACTTGGATTAAGGGGGTCCTAAATCCAATGACTGGTGTACTTACAAGGAGAAATTGAGAGACACAGACACACAGGGAGAAGGTCATGTGTTGACAAAGACAGAGATTAGAGACTACCGTAATATACACCTATAACCCAAGAAACACCAAGGATTATTGGAAACCATCAGAAGCTATCAGGCAAGAATGGATTTTTTTTCCCAGAGCCTTCAGTGGAAACAAGGCCCTGCTGACACCTTGATTTCAATTTCCTAGTCCCCAGAACCATGAGAGAATAAATTTCTGATGTTATAAGCAAACCAATTTGTGGTACTTTGTTACAGTAGAGCTAGGAAACTAATAGAGGTATCAAGTGGTAAGAATTCAGATAGGGAGGGATTAATACATTTACCTGAATATATCTGATTCCTGAGTTTGATTAGAATTCAAATAGTGAAAGATAACTATATTTGTATTTTTCTTTCTATGATTACTTATTTGTGTCCTACTATTATGGCTGTCTTTTTTCTTATTGATTTTAAAAAGTTGCTATTTTTTTTAAGATTTATTTTATTGTTTGAGGGAAGGTGAGAGAGAGAGAGAGAAAGGGAGGAGGGCCCAGAGCCATCTCCATAATTGTACATTATTAGTTGTGACATGGTTTCATTCCACACAGGTGGATGTGGGGCCATGGGCTGCACAAGGTGGGAACCCAACTGAGGGCCTCCCACGTAGGAGGCAGGAACCCTTCTCGTCCTGGAATGTCCCAGAGGCCACCAGCTGCACACCAGCTCAGCACATGGGTTTTGCATGGGCCAGGAATCAAACCCTGGACCCCCAACTGTGAGGCAAGCGCTCAACCTCTGAGCTATCTTGGCATTCATTGCTAAAGATCTTTTCATGTATTTTACACATATGGATATTACTCTATCATTTATGACTATTTCTCCACAGATTATTAGTCTTTTTGTATGTAATTTACTTTAGTTCACTCATTCTTTTATGGACTATACACTATGAGTTTACCTCTGGAACAGTGGAATATATTAGATGCTTAATAAGGCCATGAATGCTTATAGCAACTTTATTCACAACGTCAAAAACTGAAAACAATCCAAATGTCTATCAACTGATGAATGAATAACCAAACTGCAGTGCATCCATACACTGGAATACTATTCTGTAATAAAAAGGAATAAACTACTGATACACAACACAGATGAATCTCAAATGCATTATACTTATTGATAGAAGAGAGACCCAAAAGGCTGCATACTATGTGATAATTTGGGAAAAAAGAACTTAAAATATCTCATTAACGATTTTGTTTATATGACATTCTGAAAAAAGCAAAACAGAAGACAGAAAACACAGATAGAGAACAGATTAGTGGTTGCCAGGGACTGGGAGCAGTAGAAAGGAACATGAGGATTTTCAGTGATAGAAATGTTCTGTATCTTGCTTATGCAAGTGGTTATATGACTGAATGAATTTGTAAAAACTCATAGAACCATATTCTAGAAGGGTGAAATTTATTCTATATAAATTAAATTCAATAAACCCAACTTTTTAAAATTCACAATTTTAGGATTATTGAATTGTGTTTAAAAACCAAATAAGTTTTTCATACCTCATAGATAAATGGATCTTTACAGATTCCTTTCTTTTCTTCATCAAATTCCCTAAAATGCAGAACCACATGTGAAAAACAGAACTATAGTATTGTCATTTACACTCAGGAGTTAATCATCACTTCATCTCTGCATGATACAAGTGAGAAAAGCATAATGCAAAGTAGTCATGGCAGTCGTAAGGCGTAGTTGAGAAGATGGAAAAAAGAGGAAGTGTATTAGGTTAATAAGAGAATAAAGAGATGTGGTAGAGATTAACAGACTGCTGCCCACAATAGGGCACAACTGCTCAGAGGCAGCACGAAATTAGAGTACCCCTCTTTATTCTTATATCTTTTAAAACACATTACTAGCTACCGTTAAAATGTAATTTACCACATGACTCTTGGAAAGAAAAAAATAACTGGATTCTGATCTGCCATTCAATCAGTGGGCAACCACTGAGAAGTTATTTAAGGGTCCCAGGCATTAGATTTCTATGGCTAAAATGGAAATATCTATCCTCCCTCCCTGAGCTGTTACTAAAAATTTAGTAGATTTGGCAATGTTAAACAATTTCCTTTTAAAAATGTAAGAACAAAACTCTATGATATCGTTTAATAATTATCATTTCAGTCAAGAAAATTTTAAAAGTGATTCCAAATCAGGTAAACTATAAACCATTAACATACCAAAATGCACATCAGCCTGATCCACATTCTAAAAGAGGAAAGAATCTTTAGAGTCCTAAAGGAACCCAATGGAATTCTTTCAGGATACTATTTATTATTTGATCTACTCTATGACTTAATTAAAAAAAAAAAAAGGAGAGCTAGGCCTGTGACTGATTGATTCACTTTTGTCATTTTGGACAAGATTGTGACTTCTTTTTTTTTTCCCCCACTAGATTGTGACATTCTTAAAGATGTTTGTCTTTTATGTATAACTCAAGGATGTTATTCAATCATTCAGCAATCATTTCTCAGCATGTGTATATTTCTCAAACCATAAAATAAATTATTATATAGCAGTTAATAAAAACAAGACAGATCTATATAGGCTCTCATATTGAAAGCTATCCAACACATTTTTTAAATATATATATATTTTTTATTTATTTATTTATTTTTGACAGAGAGAGGAGAGAGAAAGATACAGAGAGAGAACTGAACTGGGGGAGCTCCCAGCCCAGCACATGGTTCCGCACGGGCCGGGGCCGGGATTCAACCCCCGGTCTCCGGCGCTGCAAAGTGAGCGCTTAACCCACTGAGCCATCCCAGCTTCCCCTCACATTTTTAATTTAAAAATGCTAGTGCTCCTTCTATGATGATCAATAAATAGACAAGAATTATCACTTCTTTTTTTTTTCTTTTTGAATTATCACTTCTGTAAGTAGAAAAAAAGCAATAAAGATAAACAATGACAAGCTATGACATTTAGAAAATAAAGCGTTAGATTACATTAATGGTTCTCAAAGTGTGGTCAGAACAACAGATCTGCTTCACCTGTAATTTGTTAGAAATGCAAATTCCCCTGCCCCACCTAGACCTTACTAAATCAGAAACTCTGGGAGGTGGGGCCCAGCAATCTGTGTTTTGATTACTCTCCCGGTGATTTTGAAGCAGATTTGCAGAACTAGATGGAATCCTTTCTGGTACTAGTTCGTCACTGTAAGAATAGAACGAAGTCTTAGAGCACAGTGAAATAAAGGTGCTTTAAAAGCCAACACACCATCACGTTATCATTACAACTGCAGCTCAAATGGTATCTTGAGCATAACAATGCGTTTCACACCAGCAAGGCTTTAAACAGGTGAAGGACGTCAACGTCTAGTTTTCCATATCCTGGAAGGTGATTCTAACCTATTGCAAGTTGTGTGCATTATCTGAACGAATAAAATGACCCTTGGGAAACCTGTCACCTTCCACCTTGATTGATAACATACATAAGGTGACCAACTTTTTTCCAATGAAAAGGAGGACAGCCGATTCTGTGGGTGAGCACATAATGCGAAGCACAGGTGATGTGATATGGACTTGTACATCCGGAAACTAATTGTTACCAATCAACGTCACCCCAATAAATTTAACAATAAAAAGAAAGAAATCGATTGCAGAACCAAAAAAGAAAGGACATCTAGTATTACATATCGAAAAGGAGGACATCTAGGAGGGCACTTTTTGAGGGAGGGTTGGTCACCTTACCATACAGATATTTTCTCATAAATTAGACTACAACCAAACCCACACCAAAGGATAACCAGCCTCTTCTCAGCTCTCGGACCTCTAGAAAGCTTAGTCTATAACATACTCGCCTCTGAGAACTGACAACGAGCTAGTCCCCAAGGCTGCAACAATAGGCTTGGGGCGGGGCTGAGACACCCCGAGAAAGTAAACCTGTCCTCCCGAGGGGCATCACGTGTGTAGTGATGGAAAGAGCGGATTCTGGGTGGTGAGCACAGAATGCAATGTATAGACAATGTCATGTGGCATTGTAACACCTGGAAACAATGTCGTTATCAACCAATGTCATCCCAATACATTTAACAATTAAAAAAAAAGGAAGATGTCCTCGCAAGCTAGCCAACAGCAGGGGTTACAACTCACCGTAGGAGACGAGTATAAAACTCCTCCGCAGCTCGGTTTATTCGAGACCACATCGCGCCTCAGTCTGACAGCAGATCTCACACCGACCAACTGAACTGCGCGCCGGGCGCTGACGTCCGGAGTCACGGCCCTTCCCGCCGGGACTACTTTGACCCCTTGTCCCCAACAGGTCCCGTTGGTCCACAAATTTAACTTCTGTTTTAGAGCACACATTGGTTTCTCCTGTCTCAATAATTTTCCATTTCCGAAATAAAAAGTTAAGACTCAGTACAGCAGTTGAAATGAAGACGCAGAGTCTCGCGAGAGCTAGCCACGCCCACTTATGAATTACTCCGCGAAAAGGAGTTCCTTGTTTCTAGGCGTTATTGTCGGTTTTGAAAGTCAATAGATACCGTCATTTGATACTCATGAAGAAATAACACACTACTTTTAATTTTTTTGAGCGGTAGAGAGAGAGATTTTAGGTCTCTAGGTTGGTTCTGAGATGGGGCGGGGTAGGGATGACTTTGAAGGTTACATATAGAACGCGGGAGTGCGCAGTCCTTCCTTTTCCTGTGGGCGCCGCCGGGTTGAGAGGAGCGTGGCTGTCTCCTCTCCACGCCATGGTGAGTGGACGTTCTCTCGTCCGGATCTTCCCCTGCTGTCGGGCTCGGCAAGAAGGGGTTGAGGGCTCAGGTTATACAATCTTAAAAGAGAGAAAGCAAGGAAAAGGAAATGAGGACCGAAGACCTGTTGGGGGAACTGGGTAGTGCGGCTGTGCGGCAGCCATCTTAGAGGCAACGTGGGCTTCCCTGCAGCCTGGAAGCAACTCGGAACTCGGGAGGACATCAGGTCGTTGTCAGGCATCGAGGGATCTGTGAAATTATAATTTTGCTTTGACTGACCTTAGGAGGCATGGGCTATACTGAAGACTTGGGCCTAAGACAAAATCGTAACGAAAGTCAATTTGGGGTCTTGTGTCTCCATGTGCTGATTAGTAAAGAATTCTCCTTAGAGATTTGGTTAAAATTGTTTTTCCACCTTTTTTTTGAATTCTGGTCTGTTAGCCTTAAGAAGCGCCTCTATAAAGTTTTATATCCCCTTTAGCTTAAAAATCAATTTTTCTTTTGACGTTCCTTAAGTCTTAACACTCAGCCAGCTCCTAGTGTGGCCACTGTTAAATGTATTGCATTTCCACAAATGACATATATGTGTATTACGTAGTTCTGGGCCGTGGGGTGTTAAGTGCTTTGATAGCAGTTGAACTATGTAAAATACATAGTAAAGTTTGTTGGTAGTGAGAGCTGTGGACACAGGTAATTGGAAAGGAGGCAGTTGGGTGCTTTAAAAAGAAACAGCAACATGTGGTGGGAAAAGCTGCAGCTACCCAGAAACCAGCAGCTGAGGAGGCAGTAGTTGACTTGAAACAGTGATCAAGGAAACTCAAGGTGGCCCGAAAGGTGAGAAAGCATGCTAAGATCTTGTATCTTTCAGGAAAAGACATGACACCTTTTGGGGGTGGGGGTGGGACAGCCCTGTGTGTAGGCGGGAGTGTTCTCCAGAAGGGAGTATGAGAGATGAGACTGAACAGATTGTGTAGGCCATCTTCAGGACTTCATAAGTTTACCTTTCAGGTGGTCTTTGGAGAAGGTTGAGCAAAAAGTAACATGACTGGTGTTTTTACTAGTAAGCTGTGGAAGATAATGTTTAGAATGGGATGAAGGGCAAGAATGGACGTTTGCAGTAGTAGACCAGATTTGCTGACATTTGGAGTAAAAGACTAAAGATGGTGGCTTTAAACAGCATTCTCAAACCTTATGGTTTTGATCATTTTGCTTTGTAAGCTCTGGTTTGGAAGTTGATAAACCATTCTCTTCAAAAATAATGAAAATTATGTGGCAGAACTTTATTCTGAAAGGAATTTATATTAGTAGACTTGATGTGTTGGTAACTTAGACTTTGTTTTAGCATTGTCTACCTCACCAAATTCAATAGTCTCTTGTAACCGTTTAATGGCATTGTTAGCACATGAGAAGAGTGCCTCTGATACTGTTTGTCAATATAAAAATACCTTTTTCCTTTTTCCAGGCGTGTGCTCGTCCACTGATATCGGTGTACTCCGAAAAGGGGGAATCATCTGGCAAAAATGTCACCTTGCCTGCTGTATTCAAGGCTCCCATTCGACCAGATATTGTGAACTTTGTTCACACCAACTTGCGCAAAAACAATAGACAGCCCTATGCTGTCAGTGAATTAGCAGGTATGGATTTAGATCTTTCATGGATTGATGTTTCAAGAGCTGCTTAACAGCAGTGATGAAATTCCACTCCATTTGGTCCGTGTTTCTGAATCATATGATTTTCTTGGATGTTCTGATGCTGTTTGCTTTCATACATAATAGTCACATAGGTATCGTTGGGTAGTTAAAACTTGTGTTTCTTCCAATTTCAGGTCATCAAACCAGTGCTGAGTCGTGGGGTACTGGCAGAGCTGTGGCTCGAATTCCCAGAGTTCGAGGTGGTGGGACTCATCGTTCTGGCCAGGGTGCTTTTGGCAATGTATCCTTGTTATCACTACCTAGATTGGTCAGCCATCATGGAATTTAGCATGCTGAACCTGATTTATTCATATTAGTAGTGTGAAAATAATGCCCAAAGCATTAGTAGTTTCATGGTTGCTCTAGACAGATTTGGAGTCTGGAAGATTTTATTTTTTATTTTTTTGGTCAAATATTAAAGACAGAAGGAGCATGGCATTAGGACTTTCTGCTTGCAGTGATGTCGTAATTTGCGTCTTACTCTGTTCTCAGCGACAGTTGCCTGCTGTCAGTAAGCTGGTTCAGAAGCGTGACGAAAATTCTTACTGAGCAAGACATAACCTTTTTCATTCCTGAAGTTTGAAAGGCGATTCTTAACTGGAAAATAGATGTGTCGTGGAGGCCGCATGTTTGCACCAACCAAAACCTGGCGCCGTTGGCACCGCAGAGTGAATACAACACAGAAGAGATATGCCATCTGTTCTGCCTTGGCTGCTTCGGCCTTACCAGCTCTGGTCATGTCTAAAGGTTTGATATTTTGTATTATAGGAGTGATAGAAAGTACCCATTGTTTCCCTTCACCTGAACTTTTCATTCATGTTAATAGCCTGTAAATTCCATTCATCCCAGAGTGCCTAAATTTCCTTCTAAATACTAGTTTTGACTGTTTCAGTCTAACAAATTTAGTCATCGGGGAATATGTAACTGGGGAAGTAATTCAAATACAGTGATTTAGTATGTTAGAAAATTTGATTTGAACATGTTGCCTATTTATATTTAACTGTCAGAATGATGAGATTCCACTTCATTGGTCCGTGTTTCTGAAACACATGATAATTGTGGAAGTTCTGATTTGACGAGTTGTGTACCATTTTGCTTTTGTGAGTTATATAAGATGTTTTGCAATATGTCAAATGGTTCAGGATAACCAGGTCAGTGTTGATTGGCTTTGTTAGGTCATCGTATTGAGGAAGTTCCTGAACTTCCTTTGGTGGTTGAAGATAAAGTTGAAGGCTACAAGAAGACCAAGGAGGCTGTTTTGCTTCTTAAGAAGCTTAAGGCCTGGAACGATATCAAAAAGGTAAGTATAATGGACACATTTACAGTTTGGTAGGTCTTAATAAATTTGTCAGTGAATTTTCAGAAAAATTACTGAAGGGGGGGGACAGTATTAACTATTAATGTTAGTGGATATGAGCAAAGACTAGAACCACATTATAGTCATGCACTGCTTGACAATAGGGATATTTTCTGAGAAATGCAGTTGGGTGATTTCATTGTAAGGACATAGTGTGCTTACACAAACCCAGATGGTATAAACTTGCTACACACCTAGGCTGTATGGTATGCCACTGTCTATATGCAATCCATCATTGACCAAAATGTTATACAATAGCACATAACTACTTGAGTTCGAATCCTGACATTTATGCCTGTTTATTAATGTTAAGCAAATCATTTGTCTTGTTTCATCATCTGTTTAATGGTTTGTTTTTTTAACAATGAAAAGTTATTACAGGAATCATACCTTACTTAATCAGAGCACTAAACCTCAATTTGTAGGTCTATGCCTCTCAGCGTATGAGAGCTGGCAAGGGCAAAATGAGAAACCGTCGTCGCATCCAGCGCAGGGGACCTTGCATCATCTATAACGAGGACAACGGCATCATCAAAGCCTTCAGAAACATCCCTGGTAATTCATACGCTGGATACGTGTTTTGATCGCCTATACTGTGCAAGCTTACCGGGTTTTTATTATGAGATTCCATTTTGTGGTCTTATGTTTCTAAAATGTGATTTTGAGGAACTTCTAATTCTTTGGTGAATGTATATCATTAAACAGTTGACACTGCGTAATTAATGATAGTTCTCAGGTACCTTATGTAGCACGTAAGCCATAAACATGATTTGTGTTTCTTCTGTTGAAATACACACTCCCTAATTCTCCTTTCCCTTTAAAAGGAATTACTCTGCTTAATGTAAGCAAACTGAACATTTTAAAACTTGCACCTGGTGGGCATGTAGGCCGCTTCTGCATTTGGACTGAAAGTGCTTTCCGCAAGTTAGATGATCTGTATGGCACTTGGCGAAAATCTGCCTCCCTCAAGAGTAACTACAAGTGAGTGTTTTTATATTCATGTCTTCTGTTGAGGTACATGTTCTTCAGTCAATCACACAAAAATTGAGCATCAGTTGTCAATGTTTTCTCGGTTTTTATTTCAGCCTTCCCATGCACAAGATGCTCAATACAGACCTTAGCAGAATCTTGAAAAGCCCAGAGATCCAAAGAGCCCTGCGAGCACCACGGTAAAGTTGTGTTTATTAAAATTCTTGCCCCAACCTCATGTAATAGGTTATTTTTAAAACGTGGATAATGTGAATAAAATGTTAATGCATTGTCTACCTTTTTAATAGCAAGAAGATTCACCGTAGAGTCCTGAAGAAGAATCCATTGAAAAATCTGAGAATTATGTTGAAGCTAAACCCATATGCAAAGACCATGCGCCGCAACACCATTCTTCGCCAGGCCAAGAATGTAAGTGATAATTTGGTTTTTGCAGATATGTTAAGCTTTTAGAAAGATTTGATGCTTAGGTTTTCTTTCTAATTTGTCACAGCATAAAATCCGAATGGATAAAGCAGCAGCAGCGGCAGCAGCACTAGAAGCTAAATCTGAGAAGGGGGCTCCAGGCAAGAAGAAGCCAGTAGTAGAGAAGAAAGGAAAGAAGGCTGTTGGTGTTAAGAAACCAAAGAAACCTTTGGTGGGAAAAAAGGCTGCAGCTGCCAAGAAGCCAGCAGCTGAGAAGAAGCCTGCAGAAAAGAAACCCACTACAGAAGAAAAGAAGCCTTCAGCATAAATTTGTTTACTCTGTAAAAGTTAACTCACTTTGGACAGCTAACTTTGAATAAAAACCTGATCAGAGGCCGTGAGAAATACAAGTTGTTGCATGTGTTGCATAAATCATTTGTTACAGTTCGGTACAAAATGGAGTATTGAATGGAAAGAGGGATGCTTCTTAAATCCAGATGCAAAATCCATTTTGTATGGTCTTGAGAAAGATGGTCAAAAGACTTGTATCAGAAATAAACAAAAAAACAAAATATATATATATACACACACACACAAGCTGTTAGAATTTACCCCCCAACCCCCCCAAACCCGTTTCCATAAAGATGTGACATCTTCAGTAACCACAAGAGGGCAGAATCAGTACATATTTTGAAGTGGAATACAAAGTTTCCCATCAAAATGTTAAAATGCTGTTGAAGGAAATGCTTGTCACCCTCAATATTTTGGCCCTTGAAAAGTACCAAAAGCCATTTTCAGAACCACTTATTTTACAATTTTACTAGGGAGTGTATTGACCAAGCATGGTGCAGGGAAATGTACCCACTGGTATTTTCTACAGCTTTTAAGTTATCCTCTCTTAGCACCCTAAAGCTGAGTTGACCTGTTTCCTACTCTTGTCTAGTGAGGAGCTTTTGTCCTGTTCGCAGTCTAAAATTAGAGCTCTCAGTTCCCCAGCATATATGGTGCCGTCTCCCAACCCTGTTAGCACTGCTGAACTTAATGCTCTGAATTTGAGCCAAACTTGGAAAATGCTTTTTTATGGCCAGGAATCCTTACCCATGAAAACCTTCAGTAGGCTGCGTGTGCCTGGTGTGTTAAAAATACTGGAGATGTTAGCCCCTACTTTAAAATGCATCTGCAGGTTTTGTGTTTAAAGTAGCCTTTTCAATTGAAGCATTTGGAAATATTTGACCATTATCTCCAGGTTCTTTGCGGTTCTAACGCCCTGTGCTTTAGGAACCTGATCATTCGATTATGGTAAGGTGACCAACTTTTTTCCAATGAAGAGGACAGCTGATTCTGGGTGGTGAGCATATAATTCGAAGCATAGGTGATGTGATGTGGACTTGTACATCAGGAAACATTGTTACCAATCAATGCCACCCCAATAAATTTAACCAAAAAAAAAAAAATCGATTGCACAACCAAAAAAGAATCGATTGCACAAACAAAAAAGAAAAGGACATCTGGTATTACATATCGAAAAGGAGGACATCTAGAAGGACACTTTTCGAGGGGGGACTGAACTTCCAAAAGGAGGGCTGTCCTCCCTAAAGAAAGACGGTTGGTCACCAGCTTAGAGTATAGTAGTTTTTATGGTTTAAAACCCGGGTTTATCCCGCTGCAAAGCAGGCAGGAAGTGCCCAGGCTCACGTGCCGCCAGCCCCACCCAACCCACTTCTGTTTCCGGGAGTGTGGAGGCTGCGGCGTCATCACCGAGCGCCTGTCGCACTAGGCGTGGAGGGTGCGGGAGTGAGGATACGTGATGCTGAGCCGCCTCCAGGAGCTGCGCAAGGAGGAGGAGACGCTGCTCCGGTTGAAGGCGGCACTGCACGACCAGCTGAACCGGCTCAAGGTGACCCCGCAGCCCCCGCCGCTGCCCCCAACCCGGGGCTCCTGGCTCTACGCTAAGCCCAGGAACCTGCGGCGCCCCCCTACTGCTGGTGATCCCTCCCGCACCTGCCCGTCGGGGCGCTGACCTGGTGGCTTGCAAATGCCTAGGGAGCTTGTTTTCAGATCATGGGCCCACCTCGTAATCTTGATCCTACAGGCTAACTTGAGGCCCAGTAATCCGTACATTTGGCGAATTCACTCCCACAACCGACACCCCAGGTACACAGCAGCCACACGCAGAGGAAGTGTGACCTCCGCTAGATTTGCCTCGACCTTCCCCGCCCACCGCCCTCTGCCTCCCGAGCCCCTACAGCATTTACTAGCCACTATTTCCTAACTTGTATTGCCGCTTGAAACAGCTCTACAATTACAAAGCTAGAAGACTCGCACCGTTCCCAGTAGCTTTTCTGCCCAGAGCGGTTACTGACTCCATGACCTTGACAGGTAGTGGAGATTTAGGCTCGCCAGGACAATTACCCAGACCTGTGAGTAATTCAGCCCCAGTGCGATGATCCTGATAGTAGTACCCGATCATCGCCCTTCTTCAGAATCTTTGTGTCTAAATAAGATGAGGGTTATGAAACCCTTTGTATACTGAGTATATCAAAATAATAAGCACTTTTCCTCAAGACAGTTGTGATGGCCTTCCTACACTTATGTTCTCATAGCAACCACAGTACCTGCATACATAATACCTAATATGTGTGCTGATGATGCACTCCAAAGCCTAGATTTCTTTATGCTCCTGGAGTCATTCCATTTTCCATTCTTCCTTTCATTTTCTCATTACTGGGTACACAAGGTTAGTTCTTGGGAATCTGCCTTCTGTGGAATCAAAAGATGATACCTGGGAAGCCGGGATGGCTCAGTGGGTTGGGCACTTGCTTTGCAGCCCTGGGGACCGAGGATCGAATCCTGGCCCCGGCCCGTGCGGACCCATATGCTGAACTGGGGAGTGCCCCCAGTTCAGTTCTCACCGGGGCAAGACCCCGGCCCAGTTTCTGCCCTGTGCAGCCCCATGCCCACCTGTGGAATGAAACTATGTGGAAAAACCAATGATGTGCAACTATGGAGACTGCTCTGGGCCCTCCCCCCTTCTCTCTGTCTCTCTCTCTGTCAAAAACAATAAATAAATCTTTAAAAAAAAAAGATGATACCTGGCTTTTTTTTAAGGGCATACTTGTTTTCTGCCCAGAGCTGCTAGGTCTGAGGGCTTGGAATCCTTGACTCAACCAGAACACCTGTATACCCCATGGGGGCGGGACTGGAGGCTTTCTTTGCTCATTTCCTTAAAAGGTGGGGAAAGCCCCACCCTTTCCTCTAGAGCTGCAGAGATTCGTTTTCACTTCCCCTCTTGATGCCAGCCTTTTACAATGTGGACAATAAATATTCCCACGTCAGTAGCCCATTGAAATTGTGAGGAAAATGTCTTTAATTCTTATTTTCTAGATTGAAGAACTGGCCCTCCAATCAATGATTAGTTCCAGAAGAGGAGATGAGATGCCCTCTTCTCAACCTGCACCTGAACAGTCACATGATGTAAGCTCAAGTGTGGGCCTAAGGAGAGAATACAAAGTCCATTCTGCTTTCATGCTGCTTGGAGGTCAAAAATTTTTGTAAATCACATTATGAAGCTCAAAGGACTGTGGGAAGTGCTGATAAGTATTTCCTAGTTTGATAAACTGGCTATTTCATAATATTTTTCAGACAGGGAACAACCCACCTTTTTGCCAGCTGGTCACACTTTGATTACTAATTAGGTACTGTTATATTGCCTCCACCATCCTAGTCATCTGTCTGTCCTCTCTAGCTACTCTAATGAACCCAGGGGGTGTAGAGATCTTTACAGGACATGTCAAAAACTGCTGCTGCTCTGTGAATAAGTTTGGAGTTCAAAAATAGAGGGTGCCAAAAAATGTACACACATTTTAAGAAAGGAAAAAACTATTAAAGTTGTAATACTTATTATATGCCAGTAACAAAAGATGAGTACAAGTCATGTTTAACTTCTGCAATTATAAGAGGTGCTCAAAGTGGTTACCACCAGTATCCAGACATTTCTGATTACAGCAACCTACACTCGAGCAACATTAACCAAAGTGTCCACTGGTATCGTTGCTCATGCTGTTTCAATTTACCATGCACCTCAAACTTATCACAAATGCATGCAGTCGTTAGGCATGTTGGAGGTTCTGTTGCATGCTCACACCTCATTGTTGTACTTCCACAACATTCTTAAATTACAAACACCACTTCAAAATGGTCTTGCGCTCCAACAACCGTGCTTCTGCCATTTTGACTGTCCTGTCTGTTGCATGGTGACGCTAACATGCATTTTGATTAACGCTATCTTTTGAGTGAATGTCATACTACACATTGCTACTGTAATTCAATTAAACTTCTTAAAGTAACACAAAGATAACGTCAAAATATGTATGCGTTTTTTTGGTATCCCTGGTAGTGTAGCTTCAGCTATAAAAGCATAATGCAAAAAGTGAATTCTAATTTTCATCATATTTTCCTCTACCACATGCCCTTAAGTAAATCAGTAAAACTATTTTTCTAAATATACTGTAAGCACTTCTCCCAGATGTGTGTGAAGCCACTTAAACCCATTTGAAAGCAGCACATCTAAGCCAGCATAATTCTGACATAAGAACCATATTTGTAAATCAGGTCACACTCTATCAAATCTAGGGCATTTACCCTCTCATTTTGGCCATGGTGGTTCAGTGGGGCATAATTTGGAGAAGCAAGAGTGGGAATGAATATGGAATTGAGATTTGATTTGAAAACGTTTTTAAGAATTTGCTGTTTTGAGGACCAGTGTCCTTTCTACTTACTAATCCATGATGTCCTTGGCTAACACAGATGTTGGTGCATGTCGACAATGAAGCATCGATCAACCAAACTGCACTGGAGTTGAGCACAAGAAGCCATGTGCCAGAAGAAGAGGAGCAAGAGGAGGAGGAAGACTCAGATTCTTGAAGGGGGAAAAGAGCCAGGGTTAGTTACACAACTTAAATTCCTAAGTCTCAGGAACTTTCTCTCTTCAGAGAATTCTTGCCAGAGGCCCTATGGCCTGCTTTAAAAGAAAGCAAGGACTTCAGGAGGATGTGTACTTGTAAAAAATGGTTCCATCAATAATCCAAGTTTCAGAAAGCTTTAACAAAAACTAGTGGCGCAGAGAAGCAGTGTGTTAGCATTGAGCAATATCGGTGGTGCTGTGTCTGTTCAGGTCAGATCCAGTAATTGTGTTAAAAACAGAAAATTTCCTCTGAAATGATATTGAGAAAGCCTGACATTTGCAAAAAGGGCGGAGTGTAAATACCAGCCAGCCTTTCAAATCAACAATGCCTCTTTTACGAAAACCCATTAAAGGCTGCCTGCATACTATTTATTGAACCCTTGTAAGCAGAGCCACTGTCTAGCAGAGAAAGATGACAGAGAGCCACTTCAGAGCACAAGCTGTTGCCACCTCTTAGTGACATCACAACACTGCCCACTCAACTGCTTTGTGTGACTGTCATCACATCTAAGTTGAGACATCACTATGGTATAAAATGTGCTTAGAAATAAATTACAGATAACCATCTTACAGCTTGCTAGTTTGCAGATAGCAACAGACAAATGGATCAGTTCCTCTGGGGAAAACAATACAGCAGGATGGTTTCAAATACATTTCTGAACTTAAGAAATGTGCTGTTGGAAGAAGAAATCACTGCTTGGAAGACTAGATTTTTACAATAAAAAGATTACAGTTACTGAATAAGTTGTTGAAACTTGGTATTTGATGGTGATACTCATTTCTGCTTATTGTCCCTTTCTCACTGAATTACAGCTAAGTAGGTGCTTAACTTTATTATAAAAGTAATTTGTACTGTCTAAGCAACAGACCACAAGGAACTTTTTGAAGCAGAACCTCTTATGTAACTATTCCAGAAGAGAGAACATGGATATATGAGGACTGTCCAGAAAGTATCCAGCCATGTAATATGAAAAACAGGCATTTACGGATGCATTTTTTTTTCTGGACAGTCCGTGTGTATCTGGATTTTAATCATTTCATTAAAGTTATTTTTACCTACTCTTGCAGGAAGTAGCCAAAAGTTTAAATGAGTATGTTTCTTGGGGAAAAAATGATGTGAACATAGTTTAGTTTTTGTTTCGTTTTGTTTTTCAGGGAAAACACAGCTTTATTGTGCCGGCGCCAGTGGGCCCAGTAGGATAATTCCCAAAGACTGAGCCGTGAACAAGTTTTGTAATGAAAAGCATCAAGGTTTACATTTTTGGGTTCTAATTTAAAATATGAGCATGGGGTTTTTTTTGTTTTTTTGTTTTTTTTTTAATTTATTGTTAAATTTGTTGAGGTTACATTGGTTGGTAACAATTAGACAGTGAGCATGGGTTTTTAAGAGGTAGAAAACTGGCTATGAATTCTAGCTCTACCTCTAACTGATCACTTGCTTTCTCACCTCTACAAGTCTCACTTTCTTATCTGTAAAATGAAGGTATTCATTTCTGCTCTAGCAGTTTTTGCAGGTTACTGGGAGGTGCTAATGAGATACTGAAAAATCAAACTACTGTTGGTGTCTCAGAAGAAGTTTGAGGCATTTGGCATGGGGAACTCAAAACAGTAAGACTGTTCCAGGGAACATCATTCTTGAAAACAAGATCATTCTTGGTAATCACTGGAAAAAATTTTTTGCCTCTCAAAATGTAATACCTTTGGATGTGCATATAGAATTAAGGGGTGCTGGGAGAGTTCAACAGGTTGAGCGCTTGCTGTGAGGTCAGGGATTGAATGCCAGCTCACACAAACCCATATACTGAACTGCAGTATAAATGGTAACCATCAGAATGGTGGTGAAAGTTCTTGCCTCCCATTCAGAGGCCTCCAGTTCAGTTCCACCCTGCTTGGCCCTACATCCACCTGTGTGGAATGAAACTGTGTCATAACTAATGATGTACACTATGGAGACTGCTCTGGGCCCTCCTCCCTTCTCTCTCTCCTTTCAAAACAAAATAAACCTTAAAAAAAAAAAAAAAAAATTTTTTTTTTAAACGCCCCTCAAAAAATACTAAGCATGAGGGCATTCCACTTTTGGGTGTCCCCTTCTTTCCAATAAACTTCTGCTGCTTAACCTTTAAAAAAAAAAATACTGAGCATGAAAGCGTTCAGAACCAGGCTTTAGGCTCCAGGTTACACCATTCCTTTCTCCTTGCATGTAATTTACACATTTAAATGAGACATTCTCAATAGTGGTGGCATCTTTGTCAGCAAAAGACAGTCTGAGGAGGGTGTGGGGTCTTAAACCTCAGCCTGAATTTATCTCAAAATGTGTAAGTTAGACTACTAACTTAATAGAGATTAGCCTCAGAGAAACAAAAAGTGTATTCACTAACTGAGGCAGCAGTACATACAATACTGACCAGTTTTTTAAATCTTGGGTATATTCAAAGTTCTGGTAGGTTCATAGTGGAACTAACTGCTCAGGAGATGTACCCTAGGTTCTGTTTTTAATTTGGAAACAAAATTGGCCTTTTATTTTAAAATATATAAAAGTATTTACATTAGCTTTCTAGAACATGCCCTCTCGAAGAAAATGAGGGAAGAGGTGCCAACCAGGCAGCCTCACCTCTAGTTCCAAAAGTCAATTTTCAAAGAAGGAAAGGGTACAAGTGGCCAGCTTGGTCATGGCTTTGTTTTCTGTGACCTCACTGCAGGCGTGACAAAAGCCTGCGCCAGGCCCACTCCTCTCCAGAAAGGTGTAGTTAAGTGTAGCTGGGGAAAGGGGGAACTAAACAGCAGGGACAGTCTGTGCCAGGTGAAGGACCCAATGCCAACCAGGCACCACTGGCCACCAGCAAGGTGCCCCTGTGAGCATGCCGGCCCCTGCCAACTGCTTTTCCCTACATAAAGGTGGAAGGGACAGATGGGCTCTGCTCACAGGTCCACAGGAAAAGTGGCTGGAAGATTCACAGAAAAGGGCATTTGCTAAGAACTGGACAAAGTCCAAAGATTGACAGGATGCCCCATTAGCCCAAAGCACTGAACTTGTCCTCAGACTGGCATTTGCACCTTCCAGCCTCTTTCTTGTCTTGCCCCTCACAATAATGCTTGCCAAATCTGATTTCCTTCCTGGCCCCGGCCCCGGCCCATGCGGACCCATATACTGAACTGGGGAGTTCCCCCAGTTCAGTTCTCTGTCTGTCTGTCAAAAACAAGAAAAAAAATATTAAAAAAACCCCACAAATCTGATTTCTTGTGTACTAGAGATTGAACATTCTACCACAAAAAGTAGAAGTATCTTTTAGCCTTTTAACTTGACAGCATATTTATTAGAATAAGAGATTATTTGTTAAACATCTGGATTAAAATGGTTAAGAGGATTTTCATACAATTTTTAGGCACTATACACACTGTTTACAATAGCATCAGTACTTGGATTTGGGGAAAGATAAATCTCATACATGTTAATGCCTTGATTCATTTGTAACATTCAAAGTAACTCCATTTTAGAAACACTAATCCAAATTTAAAGAGACATATACCACTAAATATCCCACACAGTATATTTAAAAATAAATATAGAAACAACCAGAAGTCTACAAATCATCAAAGTAGACAGGCTGGTGAAGCCCCAATTATCATGGCAGTGAAGGCCTCTGGCTAGATTTTAATAGAAATTGCTGAATTCTACATCAAAAGCAAAAACATAATAAAATAACATGATACACACTTTCTGATGCTCATTTTCATAGCAGCAAAGCATGCTTCACATGCACTGCCTGTGAAGGATCTTACAAGACTCCTTCCTCAAGTAGAAAGAAGGTATGCCCAGCAAGAATGAAGTACCACCAAGTGTCAAAGAATCCCCAAAATACAGGCGGCCAGCCAGTCACAGTGAGGGAAGAGCAGTGCAATTTTCAGTGAGAATGACTATCCACAGTCACCAAAGTTTCACTGTAATTCAATGTTGCGCATGTTTTGATCATCAACATACTTATACACAAAAATAGCCCCAAGCACAAAGCCAATCCACTTAGGGGAATAACAATAGTAACAAGAATACAATAATATTAAAAATGACACGAATAGAATTTTGGCACATGCTGTGTGTTCTTCATCCTCTGTCATAGATGAAATGCACATGTGAAACAGGCATGGGAAAGAGGCCCAAAAGCAACAGCACACCGCTGGGCAGGGGACCCGCTCTTTACTATTTCCCAAATGCTTAGACACTAGCCACATGAGTTGGTGTGCTGGGCTGGTTAAGGCCAATAGTGGAACAGAGCCAACCTGCAAAATCCACTTCCTCTGCATCAGATCTCTTGATAAAAGCATGAACCTGCACATGAGGAAACAGAGGAAGGAGTTAAAGAAATAGGAAAATTCAAGAGTCCTGGTGGGTCTAGAGTTTATACCACACTTGGAAGGAGCTCTGGGCACCTGCCCTTGAGCAGCACGGGGCCAGGAAAGTAGGGTGACCTGGAGGCCAAAAGGCCAGCTCCGTCTGGCTTCCCCCAATTACACCAGCTGTGAAGCCTTGGGCAGCTCACTTCCCTGTGCCTGCTCTCTCACTGATTGGGGACGGTAGCTCTGCCTTTAATGCCTCACAGGGTTGACAGAAGGAACAAAGGAAATGGTCTTTAAAGTGTGCTGGGGAAGCCGGGATGGCTCAATGGGCTAAGCGCTCACTTTGCAGCTCCGGGGATGGAGGAGCGAATCCCAGCCCGGCCCGTGTAGACCCAGATGCTGAACTGGGGAGTGCACCCAGTTCAGTTATTGGGGTGAGACCCCGGCCCAGTTCCTGCCCTGCGAAGCCCCATGCCCACCTGTGGAATGAAACTATATGGAAAAGCAGTGATGTACAACTATGGATACTGTTCTGGGCCCTCTCCCTTCTCTGTCTCTGTCTCTCTGTCAAAAACAATAAAAATAAATCTTTAAAGTGTGCTACCTATACAGGCTCTACAAGGCATGTAAGCTCAGATACAGTACTCCTAACTCCTTCCCCAACTACTGCCACCAAAGGAGAGGAGGCAAGTGGAGAGTAGCTCCAGGAGGGTGCTGAATGTAAGGTGAGCTGGTCAGCATTGGAAAAAGACTCACTGTGAAGGGGTGGACTGGCCCTTTCTCTGGACTCCTTGGGCTGCAGGACCCACCCCAGCCATTCCTTTAAACTGATGGGGAGGACAAAGGAGACCGATATCTGGTATCCTGCAGCCACAAGGTGAGCTGGACCACCGTGGTCAAGGCTGAGTAGGGAATGGACTCAAGCAGTACTGGATGAATGACATGAATAAACAGGTAGTATAAGACTGAAATAAGTGGACTTACCATGAGTTGCTTCAAATCTGCTCTCTCTGCAGGGTTCTTTATTAAGCTTAAAGGGAAAAAGATAATGTGAAAGCTGTTGCCAGGAGCTGGTTCTAACTCCAATGGCTCCGTGTCCTCCCCATACCCTCTAGCCTCTGAGGAGTGCCTGAGCCTTACACTTTTCTGTTCTCAGCAATGTTCATGCCCACAGTAGGTTAATAAATGCTGAATTAAACTAACCTCAAAAGGCAACGTGCCAGTCCCTGTAGAGTAAGTGCCAAAAGCAGCTGTTACTTTACCCACTGCCATTGTCAGACAGGTCACCTCTGCCCTAGCACTCTAGAAGGGCAGCGGGAGAGGGGAAAAGGCATAGCTGTGCTCCTCAAGATGGAGTAGGGAGCCTGACAAAATGAGGGCACTCTTCCAGAGAACAAGGAGCCGACTTACCATTTATTCACAAAATCTTGAAATTCCAGACTGAATACTCCACTGGGCAGTTTTGGAGGAGGCTGTAAATAAATACATGTCAACACACAAGAAATGCCTGGCTTCCTGCCCCAGCACTCCTCTTCGCTCCCCACCCCACCTCTAGGCAGTGCTGTCTTTATCCAGTCAAGGAGAGGCAGGTGGGACGCCATTGTAGCCTGCTGGGTCACTGGTGGGACTGCTGGTCTCAAACCACAGAACTGGGGCCAGGTAAGTACTCTTATCACTCACTTTTCTAGTGACTGAACACATATTGTTCCTCTTGAGCCTCAGTTTACCCCTCCATGAAAGCGGGGAGGGTAATGATCCTGGGACCCTTTCCAGCTTACACAACTATAAATCTTCGAGTGTGGGTAGAAACCAGCAATTACTAGTAGCAGCAGCTAAGGGAATATGCAAACCACCAGGCATAGTCCAGTCCAGACAGCACCTGTGAAAGTTACAGAAGGCTAACTAAATAATAAATGCACATCCCTTTTCTGAACCCTGAAGGAGCAGAGAAAGGTTCATAAAACATTAACCGACAGAGGGCTGGGTCCGGAGGAATGTTAGCTGCCCACTCCAGGAATAAGGCTGCAGGCATCAGAGCAAGAACACAGGCACAGCTTGCTTTCCCAGAATAGGTGGTGGGGATCACACAGGGCTACACAGGACAAGCCCTGGAGCACCCGGCTCCTGTGCTGCACACCGCTCAGGAAACATGACCCACGCTCACGCACCCTGTGCTGGGGCTGGGTGCAGCTTCCTGGTGAGCTGACCTCCAGGCACTGCCCAGGATGCCTCTGCGCTGATGTGTTGCCCAAATCAATGATGATTTGAGACTAAAACTTAAATACACTACCGATAAAGACCAGCCTAGCCCTCTCCCCTGAATGCTTTATCAGGTGACTAAGCCTGATGTGAGGTGGACTGAAACCCAGTTCTTAGGCCCACCCTGCAGACTGTCCCTGCTGCTGAGGGGGACGAAGGGAGTATATGAGGCAGAGACCAGCAGCATGGCCACCAGAGGCCCACCTAGTCCTGAGCAGGAGTGGGCCAGGTATGGAAGGGACTGTGCCGGCAGAGTGTGAGGTAGGTGCATGCACCTGTCACCAAGCAGCCCAGCCTCCAGGGGTGTCAGGTGGGAGCCTGGGGGCTGGCAGTAGTAGATGGGAAAGAAGGAAGAGCACTAGGTGGGAAGAACATGAGCCTGTTTCCTTGCCTATATGAAGGGGACAGCAAAACCAATATGACCCACCTGAGCAGTGCTTAGAAAATCGAGTAGGAAAATCTGAAAACATGGAACAAAGCAGTGCACACTACGGTGACTGGCACCTGCATATTTAACCTCAGGCCATCTCTTCCCTTAATGTGGCTCCCACTGAGCGAAGGTCATCCCAGCAGAAGAGAGCTTTCCTGACTGCTACAAATGCAATGCCTAGCGGCCTTCCTCGAGTTAAGCAGCCAAGATCAGGCCCTGCACTTCTTTTCTATGCCCTATGGTGCTTAGCTTAAAGCCATGCAGGCAGTCAGGAGAGGGAAATTACTTCCCTAATAGACTATGAATGACTGACAGTGACATATACTAACTGCTGGGGTGAACCAGGATCTCCCCTGTTGAGTTTGTAATAAATAAGGGGACCTTTTTGAGCCTTTTGGGATCTGGTTTTAGAACGCTGTAAGAGTATAAGAAGTTATACTCCACTAGTCTCCTGGGGAAGAAGAGAACAGGGCAATGTCCTTTACCATACACCCCAGTTGGGGGTCCTCCAGCTGCCTCCCAAACCCATGCCAGAGCTTGTCCCTTGTCCACTATCCATGCTGCTCCTGGGGCCAGGAGTGCTGACCCCCAGCCCAGCTCCTCCAGCCCTGCCCCACCTCTGAGAAACCGTGGACCTCATCCATACTTCCCTGTTCCCACCAAACCCACACAAATTCGATGAATGTCTCTTCCTTCCTTGATCCTTTTTTCATTTAAACATACCAGTATATATATATTTACAAATAATATATGTTCCTTATACTAAAGTCAGCTAACAGCAATAAACAAAAAGAAACCTTTAATCACCTGTAATTTCATCTTGCAGAGATAACCACTGTATTATATTACTTTTTGGACTATATATGCACATATATGCATACAGACTTTTTAAAGAACTGATCATAATATACATACTATTTTATAATCTGAATGTTTTCATGCAACAGTTTATAGTGAAGATTTTTCATATCTATTTCTACAGTCATTTTTTTTTCATTGCTTTTTAGTGACACTTATAAAACAAAACTTTACATCACAGCTAAATATATGACTGCAATATATGAGGGCTGTCCAGAAAAAAATCCAGCCATAAAAGCCTCTATTTTTCATATTGCATAGCTGTATCTTCTCTGGACAGCCCTCTATACCACAATCTAACAATCTTTGAGACAGAGGACTCTGGATTTCCCATCTCTGGAGCCTCACCTCATTCCTACCATCACCTCCAGTGTTTAACACACAGCACGTGCACAAGAAATGCTTGGTGAATGAAGGAATGAGAATGTAAGTGGGTAAGTTGGGGGCTCTTAAATCTCAGACAGGAAGGACTCAGAGTTATCTAAGGACGTTCCCCAGGGAAGGGATTCCTGCCGCCTCTAAACCAGCCACTAACTTACAAGAGCATGACGCACAAAGCACAATCCATGAATCCTGGAAGCCAAGCAGACTACACTGTGGGAACACCTCATGGGTCTCCCAGTCAAATCAACTGTGAGTTTTTTCTTAGGATCAAATAAATTCCAAGGTCTAGGAAGCCATGCAGTACTTACCTCATTGACTATGTAATCCAACAACTCAAAAATTGCCATAGGAGGTCGGCTGTCCATTCCATAAGCTATAGATTTAAATAAAAAGAAAGGAGAAAAAACTTCTCAGAAACAAGAAGTTATTTGCCAATAAGAGGATAGGGGTTAGGCATGGATCCCCAAGGACCAGAATATGGACCGCCGCAGATCAGGTGTGAACACAGAGAGGACTAGCAAAGGTCACAGAGTCAGTCAATCAGGGTATGAGTGTGGGCTCTGCCACATCCAAGGTTTGTGACCTTGGGCAAATCAACTGATCACTAGTCTAGTTTTGAGTTTTATAAAGTAGAGATAGATAGTGATTGCACCTGTCCTTCCTCCCTTCCTTATATTTAAAGAGGAGCAAATAAGATAGTACTAATAACTAAAGAACTTAGTTTTAATTCTCCCTGAACTTAGGTTTCTTCCTGCTTACCCCAGAGTCATAGGCCAGGCTCAGGGAACACAGCCACCAGCCCCGCCAATGACCTGCCATCAGCTACCCCAAGTCCCAATGCTTTTCCCTTAATACACACCCTCTCCCATGTGGGCCTCATGAGGGTGAAGACCACGCCTCCCTGGTCACATGGGAACATCCTGGCAGGAACTATATTAGAAGATGGCTGGGCCAGGATCTTCCAAGCACCAGTTTTACTGCACAGTATTCATGCTCAGAGAGGCAGGTAAAGCTGCCAAGTGCTCACCACCTCGGGGTCAGATGTGGCCACTTACTAGTGTGTGTGGCCTTGGCAAGTCAAGCACTCTGTGCCTCAGTTTCCTCATATCTAACATGGAGATAATAGGGCTCATACACAATTGCTATTAACATTAAATCATGTTAGGCAAAATCCAGAGAGAGAAAGTAGGTTAGTGGTTGTCAGGTTAGTTGGGAGTGACTGCTAATGGAGATTGGGGTCTCTTTTTGGGGTGATGGAAATGTTCTGAAATTACATAGTGGTAATGACTGAACTACATGGAGGAATATACTAAAAACCACTGAACTGAACACTTTATATTGTGCATTTTATGTTACGTGTATTTTATCTCCGTAAAAAAATCTACCTAAAAAAAGAAAATGTCATGATTTTTAAAAATTAGATAATGCATGTAAGTGCTAAGTGCAGTGCTGAGCACATAGATAGTAGCACTCAACAAATGACAGGAAGTTGTCAGTAATAACAGTAATTTCCTTCACTCACCTGGAGACCCCTGCTCTGCTTCTGCCTGGCCCCAGACTCGCATCCAGAGGCAGGGATTGAGTCTTGGGAGAGTGTACAGATAACCAGCCCTGCCAAAATGCCCAACAGTAAGGGACCCCACTGTGCAAGCTGGGGACACATCAGAACACTCACCGCTGAGGGGCCTCCCAGGGGTCCTTGGCCTAGGTGGTGCCTCGGCCGCATCTCCCTCCACCTGGCACCCAAACATCAGCTCCAGCTCCTTGGCATCTGGAGGAGGGATGGGATACCTCCCAACCGCCATCTCAACCAGAGAGAGCCCCATGCTCCAGATGTCCGACTGCACTGAGTAGTGGGTCCCCTGGAGTCTTTCTGGCTGCAGGAGAGACAGACAGGGTTATGATCACCTGTGAGCTAACTTAGGCCCACACAGAAGAGGAACAGGCGAGTCTCCATGGACGCTCAAGGAAGCCTCAGGACCTCCTGCCCTTCTGAAACTTGATTGCACTGCAGGAGTGGGCTGCCGGCACGGTCCCAGTCCTGGGTCTACTGGTACATTTTATTTTCTTCTGCCCCTTCCTCTCTGGGGCTCACAGCCCATTTCAATGACTTCCTCGAACCTCTTAAATTCGGCTTTCTACCCCCAAATACTGTGCTTATCAGTTCCATGTCTCTGGCCCCTCCTCAATGCTATATCTCCCCTATAACCTGCCCTGAACAGCAACTAACTCAACTGAACTCTGGCTGCCGCTTCAGCTGTGGTTCCAGCTTTGTCCAGCCTGATCACTGTCTTGCGTGGGTGAGGCAGCCTGTACAGAGCCTAGCAGGGGAGGCTCATCTTGTTACCTGAGTCTGAAACATGAAGCTTCTGGAACACAAGTCATGAATGAGGTGGTGTGGTAGGCAGGAAGAATACTGGCCTTACAAGTGAGGAAAGCTGAGTTCTAAGCCTAGCACTGCCGCTGACACACTGTTCATGGACAACATGGAATGGTAGAAAAGGCAAAGAATCTGGGTTCAAGTCCCAATTCCAGTACTTCTAACTTATGTGACCCTGAGCCTGTTTCCTCATCTATAACATGGGGCTCACTGTAATGATAACAGTAACAACAAAATACCCACTCTGCTTGCTAGGGTTATTGAGAAGGTCAAAGCAAATGAAAATGTATGTTAGATATTGCAAAATGGTGTACAAATATGAGTTGTTAATGGTGAAAAAAATCAAAGAAAAAAAGTGTATGGTGAGCATTATGTGAAATAGCACATGTATTTCAAGAACCCTACCAAAAAAAAAAATCTTTATTCTGACCAACATACACTTATTTGGACATCAAATTAACTTCGCCCATAGAAGTTTTCTCTAACTCCAACTTTGAACTATTTCAGAACTGACCATATAACCACAGAATCACAAACCACTAAACCCTGGATCACTAAGTCCCAGGGCCTGTTAACTGATTTTGAATTTGAGAATTGCCGGCTGACTTGCACAGGGTGCTAGCTGCTGTTTTTAGACATTTAGAGATGCAATAAGGGGATGACTGGGAGAGAATGGATGAGAACTCTGAAGGGCCCATGGGTTTGATGCTTCTTATGACTGTGGATCACTAGAGTGGAGGGTGGAGATGTGGGACAGCAGCAGCTGAGTTGGTAGTGACTGGGGTAGGGAACAAGCAAGAAAGAACGCAGATGTGGGCACAAACTTCCACACAGGGAAGTCAGGAGTGGCTGACCAATCCTACCTAGGAGGCGAGTGAGGGAGTGGGGGGCAATGGAAGACTGACTAGCAAAGAGACCTAGCTTTCAATCCTGGCTCTAAAAGTGAGTAAGCAGGTCACTTAACCTTCCTCAATCTAGATTCTCTCATCTTTAAAATGAGAGTAATAATCTTTACTTCCTGGGAGAACCACATAGATCAAATGAGATTACTCAAAGATATGAACGTGCTTGAAAGAGAACACATAAAACACTCTATATGCTAAGATGCCCTGAGCCCCTGTGCCTGCCCCACTCCAATTCTCCATAAAGACCTCCCGCTCACTCTAATACTCCTCTATTCTGCCCAACTCTGCACTCACCCAGTCACATTTCCCCCTTTCTGAATTGTCCTCAGGAGCATGCTAGCCATTTATTTACCAACTCATTCAATAAACAACATTCACCCACTCACCAAGCATTCCCTGAGTAGACACTGTGTGCCAGGCCCCAAGCAGACCCTAGGGACAACAGAAATACCTACCCCTGTCCCCAAGGAACTCACCGTATGGAAGAGGGAAGAGGTGCGCTGGTGCTGCCATGGGTGTGGGCATAGCCATACACAGCTCTGGTGACAGTGGGAACCACCAAAGTACAAAGCAGGAGGGAAGACCTCCATGACGGGGTGTCGGCTGAACAGAGCCAAGACTCCAGTCAAGGGACCAGGCAGGTAGGCTATGCTGAGAGGCAGGGGCAGTTAACTGGGAGATGTGCAGTTAGGAAGGAGAAGAGGCTGGACTGGGGAAACAATTCTGAATAGACTCATAGCAGTTGGGGGTCACTAGGTACTGAAAGGATGGGGAGCTAGAAAGGAAAGACTAAAGGCAGATAGATGCTCAGATCTCTACCTTGGGAAACGAAGGAAACAGTGATGCCATTAATTGCTAATGGAAAAGAAAGGTGGGCCAATATAGGGTGGGATCATATCTGGGCATGTTGGGCTTGAAGTTCAGGAGACAATCAGGTAGAGGTGTCCACAGGGTATAACAGATGAAACTCATAATCTCTTCAGAAAGGAAGCTAAATTCTGGGAAACTTCCAAGTGCTGGCACTAGCTGGACCTGTGATTACACAATCTCTTCTAGTAAGAGGCCCACTACCCCAATTATGCTCCAAGGCCCATGAAAGGCCAAGACCAGTTCCCCATTAGACTGAGATCTCCTCAAGGAAGAACCACAATACTTCACCCCTCATTTCCTACACCCCTCTATCACCAGGCTCTGGTTCCACAAGGAAAGGCACCCATTTGGCTCCTATCCTTGACCAGACAAGAAGCTCAAGAAATGGAACCCATTGCTCATACCGACATGTAGGACCTTGTGCCCACGAAGGAGTTGGCCATGGAGTCGATGAGCTGCCCACTAACTCCAAAGTCACAGAGTTTGATCTCCCCACGAGAGTTCACTAGGATGTTAGAAGGCTTGACATCTGCAAAGAAAAGAAAATAAAAAAGTAGGGAAATGATACAGGTAGGGTGGGGAGGGAAAGGGTCAATGTTCAGCAGACCAACCTTGATGCTAAGTCCTAGGTCCACGGGGGTGGCGAACCTATGGCACACATGCCCAAAGTGGCACGCAGAGCAATTATTTCGACATGCGGAGCTGTGAATACCATTTAAAAAATTATTGTTTATGCTCTTATAGACATAAAAATAATCGATACCTCTATCTCACTCGATGGGTTGGCATGCGAGTCGAGCGAGTATACTCTTATTTCATAAACTTTGGCAATCGCCAAAAGGTTCGCCACCCCTGTAGGACATACCCTTACCCCACTACAGAACCAGCTCTCAACTTGCAAACACTAGACACTGAGGCCCCTTATTCCCTCTTGTTCAGGGTTCAAGGAAGGACTGTCAAGAGAGGAAACGACAAGCTGCTATAGAAGCAAAACAGAAAACCAGTGCATTTCCACTCTTTGAGAATCTAGACTTGGCCAGATAATCCACAGGAAGGAGTCAGTTACCATGCATAATCAAGATTTCAAAGTCTGTTGCTTAATCATCCCTACAGGCAATACATAGTATCTATGGTGGGATCATAAGGGAGGAGGAAAAACACAAATACTAAGATTGGTATGCCTGCTAAGGCTATAGACCAAAGACTAAAGGGAGGTGGGATGGAGGTGTGACTTCCTGTTCTTGACCTCAGTTCCAAGCACAGAGCATGTGAGTTAGGAAGAGCTGACGTGATTCTTTTTCAGTGAAGTCATTTATTTCTGTAACAGCCTACACAGCTGCATTTACCTGTCAGGGGGAGCCCCTCTCAGGGAAGCCTGAGAAACTGCTCCTCAGGGTGGTCAAGACAGTGCCCCCAGTACCAGCCCTGTTCCTCTTCCTGGCACGCAGACCTCCCCCACTTCCTGCCTTGGCTGCCATCACCATATGAGTCCACTGGACCATCACTTTGCAGAGAGAGGTAAACTTCCAAATGTTTTTCTACCACTGTCGCCTCTAATTCAAACAGCTGCCCTGTAGAGCAGTTATTCTCATCTACATTTGGGAAAACTGAAGCTGGATCTTGGTAAAAGTCCCCAGGCCAGGTGGGGACTTTTGTAGGCAGTTATCAGCAAACATGAGACCCACTCAAGAGCAGGCCACACTCAGGGGCAAAGTCATAAACTGTGACAGGGAATCTTTGTCAGAAGTTATATAGAAACTATATGGAACATCTGGAGAATCAGGAAAAAACAAACAAACAAATCCCTGTAATTCCAACCAACCAAAACCACTATTAACATTTTATTTTTCCCTTCAATGCTCTCATGTGAATGCACTTATTTATTCTTAAACAGAGTCTAACAGGGCTATTTAAGCATCTTTCCATAAGTAAACTGAAAAGAACAATCACCCACTCATATTCCAGGAAGTCCTTCCCCTGCACCACCCCCACCTAGCCCCTCATCATCTCTAGCCCAGGTGGGGTCATAACCACAGTCCCTAGCCAGCTCTAGCCCCTCTCCACCCACCACCAGCCCGCCCACAAGGGAGGCGTGCTGGCTGTCTGCCTCACCATTGAAGCCCCAGAGCCAGGACAAAACCTGCTATGCTGCAGGTGCTGCAAAACACTGTGAATGATTGATCTAAACTCTGTATACCAAGGCACACACTCCGAGCCATCTGCAGTCTTTCTAAGACCCAGCTCTCATGTCACAGGACATAAGAAGACAGGATATAAGACCTTTCCAAACCCCTCAGCAATCCCATGTCTCCTGAATATAGATTCAGAATGCAGGCATTGTAAGTGGCCTTAGAGGAAGGCATCTGGTTCCTCCCTTCATGAAGATAAAATATCTAAGGCCCAAAAGGATCCAGGGACTTGTCCAAGGTCAGATAGCAAAAACTGAGTAAAGTTGGAACCAGAACTCAAAACGTCTGATGCCTATATCTGTCCTCTTCCCTTGCTTTTGTTGCCACATTACTCAACTATTTCACCATTCACTGAATGTTCACTGAGCACCGACTATGAGCCAGGCACCAGGTCCCATACCAGAGACCACAGTGAACAAACTGATTAAGTTCCCCGTGAACTGACATTTTAGTGAGGAGACACACCAGCGGTGTGACATGCCATGAAGAAGACACAGGCAGTGAGGGGGTGCTGCTGGGGCAGGGCAATGAGATGACCTAGCAACAACCTGGGTAAAGTGAGGAGTGAGTTGTGAGGCCCCCTGAAGTAATTCTTCAAGCACATGGGGAGATCATAAACTTCAGGAGCTCACGGACTAACTCTCTTTCATTTCTTTTCCAAGTCTAATATTAGGATAGGCCCAAACACACACTTTCAACAAAGGAGGTTCTCCTCTCCACAGTACTGTGGCCCTTGTGAAACAGAGGTCAGAAGTCTGACCCCTGGAAGTCAGTGTTCCGTAGTTCCGTATATGGAAAGCGATGCTGAGTAACAGCACGGAACTGGAAGAGTGAGGTATGTGACAGTGCTTACTGAGGCCGGGGGGGTGGGGTGGGGGGGCCGGGGGAGCACATGAGAAGCATGCAAACATGAGCCTCTCTCCCACACTCCCACCAAATACCAAAGCCTTTCATCCCTGTGCCTGGATCAGGAAGCCCTCAGCTCCCTCACCTTCTAAAGGCTCCCAGGGCATGCTTAGGAAGGACCTGTTAGGCCTTGTTTTAAAGTACAAGAGCAGAGGTGGCTAGAGGGACAGAGATCTGTGCTTAAATCCTGACCCTGCCACCTGTTCTACATGTGGCCGTGAGCAAACCACTTCACTTCTCTCGACTCTGGTTTGCCTCTCAGTAAAGCAGTGATAATAATTGCAGCCCTCGCAACCTCACCAGATGGAGACCAGGATCAATGTAATGAAGTGTGGGCATTTAAATAGCACACCATGTGACAGAAGCACAAGGAATGATTCTTTCATAGGCTGCCCTACAAGACAACACAGCACCAGCACCCTCCCCCAGGGCCCAGGACGCCTTTCTCTGCAGGCTCAGACACTTCTTCCCAGGCTGCAGCTGCTGCTCAGGAACGGCTGCACTGCCTCTGGAGCTATCCATGATTTGATTTCTATTCACATGGCAAGCAAGCCTCCTTTTCTTCAAACTTATGTAACACACTGTGCTCCATCCCTGGCTGTCAGCTCTGGCTTCCCCCACCCGACACAGGAAATAGCACTGCCTAGGAGCTGCAGAGATCCATGATGGGGTGGGGCTGGAGAGGAGCGGAGGAAACCTTGAGGATAGTTTCCCTGCTTGAACCACATCCATCCTGGGAGCCAGATGTACTGCACACAGCCCCTCCTGATGACCCAGGAAGCCTGACAAGAAGTTGCTTGGAGACCAGGGTATGTAGCTGGAGTCGCCAAGCCAGGACAAACTCCTAGCTGGCAGCTCCAGCCAAGTTGGGCTCTTCTCCAGGGGCAGAAAAGAGGTACATGTCAGACAAGGTCAGAGAGTATGTGCCCCCTCCGAGGGTCAACATCCACATCTACTTTCTCTAATCGCAACCCCTCCTTCCTCCTCTGTTCCTGCCCCCACTATCTCCTTCCCCCCGTGGGACAGCACCTGCACAGAGCCTGCAGTGACTCCCAACTGCCTCACATACAGTACACGCTCCCCAGAGCCCCTCTTTACCTCTCCGCCGTGTCCCTATGTCCACCCACTCCAGGCTCACGCTTGCCGGCCTCTCTAACTGTGCTGGTCTTGTGCCAGTCCCTGCACCTAAAACATCCTCCTTTCCCACCCACTCTCTCACTTTTATTTCAAGGTGCCTAGTTCTTCTGAGTCCCCTTCCCAACTTGGAATACTGCCCTACTTCTGGAGCCCAAGGGCTTGATCAGCTTCTTCCCACATTGTTCCTAGCAGCAACCTCAAAAGTTGTTCAGATCACAGGCCCAGTGCCTCCCTACTTCCTGAGGTCTTCTCCAGCCCTTGGGCTCTCTTTCTGACCCACCAGTGTCAAGAGGGTGAGGCTGGGAGAAGCCCAGCACCTGGGGGGCCTGGCTGCACTTTGGGGGAACCAGCCACCAATGGCTAGGCTCCTGGACTGACAAGCTCCCCTAGGAAACCCATAAGATGCTAAGGTTTGATACTCCCATCCTGCAACAATGAGGATGGGTGTACCCCCCTCCTCTAAAGATGAACAAGGAAGTTTTATGAAAAACTAAGTGGAAGAAAATATGTTCTCCTCTGATATTTTCTTCCCCAGAAATAACCAATGTTCAATGGCCCCTGATTTTCCTCTCAAAAGCACATGATTTTAACTTCATGTCTATCTCTCTACAACAAGGGGTTTGGATTAAATAATTCAGAGGGTCATTTGTTTATTCTATAAACACTTACAGAGAACATACACTGAGATTAATAGAAAGGACACAGTCCCTATCTTCAAGGCAATGCCAATTAAGGAAGAGTGAATCCAACAAATAACAAGAACATGTGCACTGACGTTTGACAGTAACAACAAAGAGTGAGACACTGTGGACTCCGTCTAAATTCTTCGAACTAGCCAGGGTCCATGCCAGCCTAACTACCTGGCAAGACCCCATCAAACAGATAAAGCAAGGTGAGTATCAGCCTCCATATGGTATTGTGTTCAAGTAATCTCATTGCATTCAGTTTAGGCTAATATTACAAGTTGCATTCCCAATTGGAGATTGAAGGGGCAGGAAGGCAAAACGGAAGAAGGTGGGACATGGAGGAATGAAAGGGCAAAGGAGAAGGGGAGGCAAAGGGGAGCAAAACAGAAACAGAAGAGATGGAGGGAAGAAATAAGGGCCCCAGAGAAGCAAGCTGAGTAACACTTGGACACCAGCCTCTGGCTCATCTGTGACAAAGGCTGACTCCAAAAATAAGATGATCTTGAATAAGTGAGAGATAAAGATTCAAGGGGAAAAAATTGAATGAGATTTTTAAGTGGCGACTCTAAACTTCAAATGACCGCTTCTTAGCATCCCCAGTAGAGCCTTAACAATCCTTCTCCAAAGATAAAGAAACCGAAGGAAAAGGTAGCTGATCCTGATGAGTCAAATAACTGAACCACCTGCAGTTACGCATGGCCTCAAGGAGCTAATTAAGTGGCAAAAATAATGAAAATTCAAAGAAAATCCCAAACCCTTCATTTAGCATAACCTGTAACCTCTTTTTCCCATGCAACCTTTCCCAAGAGCATTGAAAAAAGGAGGCTCCAGCTTTCTTCCCTGGCTGCCTTCCCCAGCTACGGAGAATGGATGCAGCTAAAAGACCAGGGTGGGAGGATGAGGGGCTACCAAGCCCCGTCAACCTAGGAAGATACCACAACAGCTCTGGGTTGCTGAGCACCTACATGCCAGACCTTTTAAATACCCTGCCTTCTTTAATACTCACAAAGACTAGGTATGAAGTAAGCATTAGAAATACTTGTATACAGATGAGAAACACTGAGGCCCAGAGTCATCTGTCAAGATTACTGAGCTAATGGCACAGGCTAGAGTTGAACTCATGGACTCTTGATTGATTACCTAGAGCCTAGATAATCTGGGTCTAGACAACAGAGCAAATGGCAAACCATAGAGAGTTGTACTCCAAAGTTTCAGAAAACCATTATTAAGTTGTAGGTGAAGGTGGTCAAAAGGCACAAACTTCCAGTTATAAGATAAATAAGTTCTGGAGACGTATTGTACAGTATAGTGACTATAGTCAACAACACTGTACTGTATATTTAAAAGTTGTTGAGAGCAGACCTTAAAAGTTCTTATCACAAGAAAAATAACTGTAACTGTGTGGTGATGGATGTTAACTAAACTTGTGCTGATTATTTCACAATATATATGTATATCAAATCATTATGATGTACACCTAAAACTGTCTGTCAATTATATCTCAATTTTTTACAAGTTGTGGTTGGGGAAGCGGGTCACTACATACAGACGTAACAAGCTTAATCTGGGGAAAGGGCCTGACCTGGGGTAGGTTGAAATCCTTGAAAGTGGTTATGAAAGACAATAACTTTCTGCTCTGGTTTAGTGAGTAAGCGCTTCCTTCTGTGCTCCAGCTCATTATCCTGCTTGACAAGTTTAACTACAAGAAACAGCGGGAACTGAAGGCTGTTTTCCATCTCTTTCTGAGTTCAACAGGGAGCCTTCGGAGCAGCATGCTGGGTCCCAACAAGCAGCTATTTTTATCTCTCTCCACTTTCAAGATTTCTGCAACCAAATGCAGCAACTGCATTTCAATGTTTAGTTTTGAAATGCTTTTATTCTCTACCTCTGTGCACCCCTCTCTGCAAATTCAGTGCTTATCCTCAACCTAAAAGGCACAAATGCTGATAAACATGAGATGATGTTGCAAGTGTCAGTATTTGGTTTTCATCAGCACACGCCAGTCTAAGAAATGGTCTAAGTTTTTAAATAGGATGTAGCAAAAGCCAAAGCAAAACATATAGGAGTTATATTAACGAGAAACAGAAAGTGGAGAAGGGAAGAGGGGCAATAAAGGAAAAAGCTTATGTGTCCTAGAACCCTGATCTGTCATATCTAATGATCCATATTTGGTAGAGCAGCCCATTTTACAGACACAGAAATTAAGGCTCAAGTGAAGTCCCTTGCCAAAGATCATAAAATTACCTTTCCATTAACAGAACCAGCCTTAAAGTAGTGCACAGTGATCCCTCGTTTTTCGCGGTTAATGGGGACCAGAACCTTCCGTGAAAGCTGAAAAACTGCGAAGTAGGATTTGCCCCTAGGAATTTTCTCATTGGTCGATGTCCCACCGGAAACCAATCACGCGCCTTTATGAGAGCCCGTGGGATGGACTCTGAGTCAACTCATCTCTTTGTTTGACATGCAGGGATCCTTCTCTCTCGTGCATCCACATGAAACAACGCTTCTTTCCGCAATGTGGCTGCCGACATGGTTGTATTTTTTCATTTTTATTTTTTGATGAATATTTGGGGGAAACCCGCGAAGCACTGAAGCCGCAAAACATGAAGCGCGAAGTGGCGAGGGAACACTGTATTTCCCCCTCCAGACAATCTAGGCCATTTCAGAAGACAAGCAGATACTCTATCACAAAGCCAATCAACCACCAATGGGCAGGAAAACAATGTTGGCTAACTTGTATACTCAGTACCTGCTATTCAAGGAAGGAAAATTAGCTAAACACTGGTTTCAACCTGCTGGAGACATTTTGCTAGGCAGGAGAAGGGGGGAAAAATACAATGGAAAAGAAAATGTAGAGACAGTCCAGATATCCATTCATTTTAAAATGGAGCGAGAGTGGGAGAGAATTTCTAGTCAGTTCACTGTATGTATGGTGACCCAAGCTACACCAAAGTAAGGCATTACCACATGTACCTGGGTACAGCACAGCATGATTCACCACAGAAATATGGAAAGTCATGAGGCCACTCACCATTCATTCTTAGCTTAGCTTGGGACAAGTCCCTAAAGAAAGCACTAAAAGAGTGTGATTGCCAAGTTAAGGACAAATGTAAAACAAAAGTAACAGATGTTCCTTGTGTAGTTTACCAATACCCCCCCCGCCCCCCCCACCACACACACACCCCCCCACCACACACACACACCTCTTTGGAAGAAGTGTTCCTTCCTCACTCCAACCAACTGCTTCAGGTGGAGACTGACAACTTCCTCCACGAGGAAGCGCTGCCTGTCACTCCTCCAACTTCCCATCTGCCTCTCTTGAGCTTGAGACAAACTCATTTGGAGCCATAATTCATTGCTGCAGGTCTAACAAGTAAGGTAATTCTAAAGAGAACGTGA